>CM019692.1:28376325-28403598 GCA_009760885.1 Achatina immaculata | reverse complement strand
ACATTTTACCTCATGTGGCACAACACACCACTCAGTTCTTCGCTGACAACAACGTCCAGATCATTCTGTGGCCATCTATGTCATCAGACATGAACCCAATAGAACACTTATGGGATGAACTCAACAGACAAGTGCACCAGCAAGACGTTGGCACCAACCAGTCTCTGACATTGTCTCTTGCACTGCAGGAAGCGGGCAGACATCCCACAACAGATTCAACAGCTAATCGGATCCATGTCAAGAAGATGTCGTTCTCTGATACAAGCCAGAAGAGGCCATACACCTTACTGAAATGGAGGCCTCAGTCACAAAGAATAAAAGTCCAAACTAAATTTAATGAACATCATTTCATTGTTAAAGTCTTAAAGTTTCTTCAGGCCAAGATTGAAACAATAACTCCGTAAAATAACATTTTGATACAAGTTTGAAATTTGGTGTCCATACGACTACAGTAATGGCTGTGTTTATTTTTAACAGTAATATAAAACTAAATATGTAAATATACACAAAGCCACTGCAGTAAAGATGTGATAAGAAAATGTTACGAACGTTTACAACAAGTGTAGGATAGCTTCATTAATTAACAAGTACACAAGTGTTAACGTTAAAGCATGCAGGACAAAGAAAGAGGGAAAGAAGAGAAAATATAAATTCACATCAATGATATATAACAAACATGAATGGAACAAAATAACAGAAAAAAGGAAGCACTTAGCTGTGATTTGCAAGACACTGCGTTCAAGAGTGCATAAGATTTTTTGGGGGTTGCATACCATTTACATGGTTAATTGCAGATGCAAAGAATATATAGGGGCAAGCAGTGACACAGGAGATTTTAAATCATTCATTGTATTACTTATTTATATCTTAGAAAATATATTCAATGAAGCAAATGTAAACTGCATAGGCCAGCTCACAATTAATCATAACTGACACATCAGACCTTGATTAATTGTACGTCACACATTACACAGCGTAACATGTTCACAGGAAGCTGAATCACCTCATGTTGAATTTCTCAGAGTCCCTCTGTGCTTTCTAGAAAAGATCACTAAAGACTTTACTTTTCAAAATTTGAATAATTTGGATGTGATAAGAGCAACAGAGCAATATTTTAGTGATAAGATATCATATTTTTTTTTAAAGGTTAATTTGAGAAATGGTATGCCAAGTGTGATGAACTTTGAATATGTGCAATAACATGCAAGTTTCATGGGTCTAGTTCATTCCCTTTTTGGTCGGGTCAATAACTTTTCATCTTTTCAATAAGTTGCTCCTTATATAAGAACAATCACATTAAAAGAACACTAACCGGTATTTGGACAAGCACCGTGATCAAAGTGCTCTTGCTCTGTGAATCATGGTCAATGAAAGCTTTGGCCAAATAGTCCAGTGCTCTATGAACGACATCAGGACTGTAATATGGTGGATTGCTTTCTGGGTATACCATGCTGGGGAGAAAAACACAGAACAAATAGCCCTTGATTCCAACAGGATTCATCTCCTTCCAACGTTCATGTTGGAATGCAACAGGGATATAAAACAAATGTTATATGTGTGAGCGTACTGACCTTTACTATCAATAGACAGACATGTTTTAAAATGAAAACAAACTAGAACAACCTTATAATTTGTACATAATATTTTACATTAAATAAGCACTATATCTTGTAACAAATATTTGTAAATTTACAACAAGAAGTCCTAATGGGCTCTCAGTTTGTCTGCAGATGAAACTGGTTGCTATGTAGTTGGTCTTGTTTGTCTATATTTACAGCCACTTGTTTGTCTATGTTCACAGTCACTTGTCTGTCTATATTTACAGTGAGTTGTCAGTCATTCGGAGCACATGTCCCAACCATTGCCAGCATCTTTCCTCAATAATTGTTGTCAGTGGCTTCATCTGCATTAAAGAAATATCTCATGGGGGAAAAAATGTGTCAACATGGAAATATCTCATGGGGGGAAAAGTGTGTCAACATGGAAATATCTAGTGGGGGAAAACTGTGTCAACATGGAAATATCTCATGGGGGAAAAGTGTGTCAACAAGGAAATATCTCTCTCTCTCTCTCTCTCTCTCTCTCTCTCTGAACCTTAAGTGCCCAGGGCACATGGGGCTTCCGCAAGGGTTTTCCACAAATGCCTGCCCTTCGCCTTTTTTTCTGCTCTTGCCCAGGTGAGCCCTCTATTGCTCAACATCATTTCTGTTGTTCTTCTCCATGTCTCTTTTGGTCTACCCTTACTTCTGTTCCCCTGTGATGTCCATCTTAGTGCTATTTTTGGTAGTGAGTTGTCAGTCATTCGGAGCACATGTCCCAACCATCACCAGCGTCTTTCCTCAATAATTGTTGTCAGTGGCTTCATCTGCATTTCTGCTAATAAGATGTTATTTCTTATGGTGTTTGGCCAAAACATTTTTCTAATTCTTCGTAAACATTTAGTCTGGAAAGAATTCAACTTGTTTTCTATGGTTTTGGTGATTTTCCAGCATTCACTTCCATAGAGTAGTACACTTAGAACATTACTCTTAAATATCCTGATTTTCATATTTATGCTTAGTTTTTTTTATTTCCATATAGTCTGCAGCATTGCAAAAGCCTGGTTTGCTCTAGTAAGTCTGCTGTTGATGTCCTCTGTGCTGTCTCCATTTTCTACTACTCTGATGCCAAGGTATACAAATTCGTTGACCTCCTCCACTAACTTGTTATCTACTCTGAGTACATTTCTGTTGTTCACATTTTGCTTCATTAACTTTGTCTTTCCTATGTTGATCTTTAGTCCTATGTTGTTTGCATTCTGAGTTAGCTTGTTTATTTTATCTTGCATATCTTTGTGACTGCTTGATAATAGACAAATGTCGTCCGCAAAGTCAAGGTCCTCCAGCACTGTGTCAAGGGTCCATTGTAATCCTCTGCGTTTGTCTGATGTTGCCTCCTTCATCAACCAGTATACTGCCAAGATAAATAATGTTGGTGATAGTACACATCCCTGTTTCACTCCTGTTTGTACCCTAAAGCTGCTGGAGGTATGATCTCCACAGATAACTTTGCACTGAAAACCCTCGTATAGGGCTTTGATTACATTAACTATTTTATGGGGGAGGCCATGCCATCTTAGTATTTTCCACAGTGCATATCTGTTGACACTGTCAAGGCTTTCTCAAAATCTATAAACAATGCATATGTTGTGCTATGCCACTCATTTGCCTGTTCTAATATTTGTCTAAGTACAAATATGTGGTCTATGCATGATCTTCCTTTCCTAAATCCTGCCTGCTCTTTCCGAAGTTTTTCCTCAAGTGCTGGTACAATTCTGTTGATGATTATTCTGCAAAATACTTTACTGGTGAGTGGCAGTAGGGTAATGCCTCTCCAGTTCCCGCAATCTCTGAGGTCACCCTTCTTTGGTAGTTTAACTATAAGCCCAGTTTTCCACTCCTCTGGGGCTTTTTCTAGATCCCAAATTTGTTGTAATATCCGGCAAAGTTGTTTTGGTGTTTCTGTTTCTTCTGCTTTCAACATCTCAGCAGTCACTTCATCTTCACCTGGTGCCCTGTCTGATTTTAGTTTCTTTATCGCCTCCTTTACTTCATTTATTGTTATTGGTCCTGTATTGATGTTTAGTTCCGTTTCTGCTTCAGGTATGTCTATTGTTTGTGCTGCTTGTGTTCTGTTTAGTAGGGTGTTAAAGTGTTGGAAATATCTAGTGAGGGAAAAGTGTGTCAACAAGGAACTATCTAGTGGGGGAAAAGTGTGTCAACAAGGAAATATCTCATGGGGGAAAAGTGTGTCAACAAGGAAATATCTAGTGGAGGAAAAGTGTGTCAACATGGAAATATTTTGTGGGGGAAAAGTGTGTCAACATGGAAATATCTAGTGGGGGAAAAATGTATCAACAAGGAAATATCTAGAGGGGGAAAAGTGTGTCAACATGGAAATATCTCATGGAGGAAAAGTGTGTCAACAAGGAAATATCTAGTGGGGGGAAAAGTGTGTCAACAAGGAAATATCTAGTGGGGGAAAAGTGTGTCAACAAGGAAATATCTAGTGGGGGAAAAGTGTGTCAACAAGGAAATATCTAGTGGGGGAAAAGTGTGTCAACAAGGAAATATTTAGTGGGGGAAAAGTGTGTCAATAAGGAAATATCTAGTGGGGGAAAAGTGTGTCCACAATGAAATATCTTCTTACATTCTTCCCGTGCCATTAAATGTCACATAGGGCTTGCATAGTTGTTTGCCAAATTTTCCTGTTGTCTGTGAGTCTTTCAACCTCACCAAGGGATTTTATGCCCACTAAACTGGCTTCTCTTAACACTGTCCTCTTTAGAGTTTCACGTGATCAATCTCTTTCTTTGGCCTGTTGTGCTCCATTTGATAGCTTGTTTTGGTATTCTATGATTGTTTCTTCTCATCACATGGCCTACATATGTCCATAATCTTTTTCTGATCACCCATTAGAATGGTTATTGTTTGCTCACCTGTCTTACCTCTGCATTGTTCTTGAATTAGTTCCACTTCATACCAAGTACTTTCCTTACGCATTTATTTTCAAAAGAGTCTAACTTCTTGTCTATTTAATTCCCAGCTTTCACATGCATACATGAAGGTGGATATCACATTTGAATTGAATAATCTTAACTTAGGTTTTTGTGCTTATAACTTTTGAATTCCATATGTCCTCAAGAATTTTGAAGGACAATGCTGCTTTTGCAATTCTAATTCTAACTTCCTTCCTGGCATCACCATCTTGGTCTATGTAGCTGCCAAGGTATGCAAATTGGTGTATTTCATCAACAACTGTTCCTTCTACATATATTTTTCCTTCTTGATTAATGGGAAGTTTCATTATTTTTGTTTTGTCTTTGTTAATTTCAAGACCTATTTTGCTAGCCAAGGAAGACAGGGAATATGTTTTTTCCTGCATCGATTTCACGTTGTCACTGATAAGAGTTATGTCATCAGCAAAATCAAGATCTTCTATTTAGGTCCCATGTCCTCAATCAATGCCAGTTTTACCTGTATGGCATCTTTTCACTATAAAGTCTATAGCAATTCCAAAAAGCAATGGAGATAATATACATCCTTGTTTCATGCCTGTTTCAATCTGTAACCATTCGCTCATTCCTTCTTCTGTCTTGACCACACAAATATATCCATTGTAGAGATCTCTAATGATGTTGACAATTTTAGATGGTATTCCATATAGTCTTAAAATTCTCCACAACGAATCTCTGTGTATGCTATCAAATGCCTTTTTAAAGTCTATGAAGTTCAGTATTAATGGTTTCTGCTTTCAATATGTTCTTCAAGCATTATTCTTAGAGTAAATATCTGGTCAAGACAGCTTCTCCCTTTTGGAAATCCTGCCTGTTCTTCTCTCACTGCAGTATCCACTACATCCTTAATTCTATTTAGAATCACTTTACAAAACACTTTTGACACAACAGAAGATAAGGTTACACCCATCCAGTTACTGCCTTTTTCCATGTAGAAGAGACTTTTTCTTCTTTCCAAATTTTATTAAACATATCTAGTGGAGGAAAAAAGTGTGTCCACAAGGAAATAACTAGTGGAGGAAAAAAAAAAATGTGTCCACAAGGAAATATCTAGTGGAGGAAAAAAGTGTGTCCACAAGGAAATATCTAGTGGAGGAAAAAAAAGTGTGTCCACAAGGAAATATCCAGTGGAGGAAAAAAAAGTGTGTCCACAAGGAAATATCTAATGGAGGAAAAAAAAAGTGTGTCCACAAGGAAATATCTAGTGGAGGAAAAAAAAATGTGTCCACAAGGAAATATCTAGTGGAGGAAAAAAAAAGAGTGTCCACAAGGAAATATCTAGTGGAGGAAAAAAGTGTGTCCACAAGGAAATATCTAGTGGAGGAAAAAAAAGTGTGTCCACAAGGAAATATCCAGTGGAGGAAAAAAAAGTGTGTCCACAAGGAAATATCTAGTGGAGGAAAAAAAAGTGTGTGCACAAGGAAATATCTAGGAGGAAAAAAAAAAGTGTATCCACAAGGAAATATCTAGTGGAGGAAAAAAAAGTGTATACACAAGGAAATATCTAGTGGAGGAAAAAAAAAAGTGTGTACACAAGGAAATATCTAGTGGAGGGAAAAAAAGTGTGTACACAAGGAAATATCTAATGGAGGAAAAAAGTGTCTCCACAAGGAAATATCTAGTGGAGGGGAAAAACGTGTGAATTACAAAAACAAAAAAAAAAAACCACTTTCCAGTCTCTGACACTATTACAGAGTCAAACTGAAACATAAAACCATCACATTATTGTACATAATCATTTGAGCATCACAGTACAAAGTTCTGTCATGACTGAGCAGTTCATTTTATACAAATTTTTCACTGTGTAAGCTGACATCATGTGAACTTAAAAAAAAAAACATTTGAAATAATAAATTTGTAATTTGGCATTATCACTGACCACTGACACATGGAAAAAAATGCTGAATGCTCATCATTACAATTATCCATAATAACCCAGGTTTGTAATTTTTTTATCTCTAATTTCATTAGCATATATCAGCTTTAGAATTTGCTTTAGATTAACCCACAACTTTATCATCTTATATCATACAGTTACTACCGTCAAATATTTTTTCCGTAAGATGATTTACTTACCTCAGGCCAGTCTGTTCAACACTAAGACAGCCCAACAACTGAACCACAATATTAACAAGTTTCTCTGACACTTTGTCTCTGACTGTCTGTTGAGGACAAATATTACTGTCATTGTATAAAGTTTTATATGTTTAATTAAGTGACAGAATCATACGCAGAAGTAAAAGCACATGTTGCATATAACAAATGAATCTCTCTCTCTCTCTCACTCTCACTCATTCACTCTCATTCACACATATGCTTCTAAAACAAAGATAAAATGTCATACAGACACCAGTGAAAGATTTAAGAACAAAAGTAACATTAAAAGTTAATGTTTACAACTGTGAACATTCATTCATTCATTCATTAGCATGTCCCTTGAGGAACTTTGCCTTCCTAACAGCTGTCTTGAAGGCCTCTCAGTTGTAAGCTAGATGCCCTGCTGCTGATCCATCCACTCACAATTCATCAGTGTCTTGCTACTGTCTTCACCTTGATCTTTCTTTTTTCCCCCATTATTTGCCCTTTAAACACTGTTTTCTCTGAAATCAAATGATGTTTAATATGTCCAAAATACTTAAGTTTTCTCTCTTTAATACTCTTTACTAATCAGCACTCTTCAATAGTAAATTCTTGTAGTATGGATTGTTCTTTTTTTTTGTGCCCATGATATTTGAAGAACTCTTCTACAGCATTTACATTCAAAGGCATTTATGTGTTTCTCAGATGTTTTGTTAAGTGTCCAGGCACATGTTGTGATGAGAAAAATGCATGATCTTAAAAATCTAATTTTTGTAGTTCTGTCTGTCCCTGTCCACAGCTTCTTTAGTTGTTTAAGTTTCTGAAGTGACATATGTCCTATTAATCTCCATCATTGTATCTCCATTATTAGTTAGTAATGATCCAAGATATTCAAAACTCTCCACCTCTTCCAATTTATTCTCACTGATACATATTTTGGTTGCAATATGTGTTTGTTAGTTGTTATCAATTTAGTTTTCTTTGCACTAAAATAAAGATTTTGCTCTTCACTATTCTTAGCTAAGATTATTCAACTCAGATGTGATATTCACCCTGATTTATGCATGTGAAAGGTGGAAAACAACTAAAGAAACAGACAACAAATTAGACTCTTTTGAAAAGAAATGCCTAAGGAAAATACTCGGTATAAAATGGAACAAATTCAAGAAGAATGCAGAGAAAAGGCAGATGAGCAAACAACAACCTGTCTCATGTGTGATCAGAAAAAGGAGATGGACATATGTCGGTCACATAATGAGAAGAAACAGTCAGAGAATCCCAAAACAAGCTATCAAATGGAACATAACAGGCCAAACAAAAAGAGGTCAACCACGTGAAACTATAAAGAGAACATTGTTAAGAGAGGTCAAACTCTCTCTCTCTCTCTCACTCTGGGCCCTAAGTGCCCAGGGAACATGGGGCTTCCGCAAGGGTTTTCCACAAATGCCTGTCCTTTGCCTTTTTTTCTGCTCTTGCCCAGGTGAGCCCTCTATTGCTCAACATCATTTCTGTTGTTCTTCTCCATGTCTCTTTTGGTGTGCCCTTACTTCTGTTCCCCTGTGGTGTCCATCTTAGTGCTATTTTTGGTAGTGAGTTGTCAGTCATTTGGAGCACATGTCCCAACCATCACCAGCGTCTTTCCTCAATAACTGCTGTCAATGGCTTCATCTGCACTTCTGCCAACAACATGTTATTTCTTATGGTGTTTGGCCAAAATATTTTTCTAATTCTTCAAAAACATTCAGTCTGGAAAGAATTCAACTAGCAGGCATAAAATTCCTAGATGAGATTGAAAAGTTCATCGAAAACAAGAAAACTTGGCCAATTATCATGTAAGCCCTTTATGATGTTCAACGGCATGGGAAAGATGTAAGATTATTTCTTATGGATTGATGTAATCAGTTTTTCTATTCCTTTTTGTTTTGTGGAGTGTAATACTGTGTCATCTGCATTTCTAATCTCTGGTATTTCATAACCTCTCATTTTTGTGGCATCGTAATGCTGTTTATCTTCTCTGATATTTCTCACTGTATTTCAGTATACAAGTTAAATAAGTAAGGTGATGGTATACACTTCTGACAGACCCCTTGTTTTATATCAAACCAATCTATTGTCTCACTATTCTTACTGTTGTCACCCTTGTTTTATATCAAACCAATCTATTGTCTCACTATTCTTACTGTTGTCACCCTTGTTTTATATCAAACCAATCTATTGTCTCACTATTCTTACTGTTGTCACCCTTGTTTTATATCAAACCAATCTGTTGTCTCACTATTCTTACTGTAACCACCCTTATTTTATATCAAACCAATCTGTTGTCTCACTATTCTTACTGTTGTCACCCTTATTTTATATCAAACCAATCTGTTGTCTCACTATTCTTACTGTTGTCACCCTTGTTTTATATCAAACCAATCTGTTGTCTCACTATTCTTACTGTTGTCACCCTTGTTTTATATCGAACCAATCTGTTGTCTCACTAGTTATTCTTACTGTAGCCACCCTTATTTTATGTCAAACCAATCTGTTGTCTCACTAGTTATTCTTACTGTAGCCACCCTTGTTTTATATCAAACCAATCCGTTGTCTCACTATTCTTACTGTAACCACCCTTGTTTTATATCAAACCAATCTGTTGTCTCACTATTTATTCTTACTGTAGCCATTCTTGTTTTATATCACACCAATTTGTTGTCTCACTATTTATTCTTACTGTAGCCACCCTTGTTTTATATCAAACCAATCTATTGTCTCACTATTAATTCTTACTTCTGCCAGTTGGTCTTTGAGAGAAAGACCTAACAATATTGTTAACATGTTTTCTAATTAAAGGCAAAAATAATCACACACAAATATAACTAAGAAAAAAGAAAATGTCAAATACACAAATGTATAACAGACAAAAATAAAATGTTACACACACAAATGTTTAACAGACGAAAGAAAATGTTACATACACTAATGCATAAAACAAAAATATAATGTCATATACACAAATGCGCAACAAAAAAAATATCACATACAGAAATGTATAACAGAGTAAAATAAAATGTCACATAAACAGATGTACAAGATTAAAATATTACATACACACAACATATGTTAGACAGAATAAAACTCACACACGCAAATGATAGACAAAATAAATTCCATGCGCACACACGCATGCACACACACACATGGAAGGTATGACAGACAGAATAAAGTTGTCACATATGCAAATAACAAAAATAAAATTCATACACACAAATGAAATTATAATAGGCCAAATTTTAATTTTTTAAAAAAGTCTAAATGCTCATAAAGTAAAATAAAATGACCTAACTCACAAAAAGACAATGATGAACACAGACATGCTACTTCTTGTTACTACAAATGTTACCATGATGCCACTATAAATATTACTTACTGTTATCACTATAATGTTACTGACTGTCACAATAAATGCTGCTGCAGAAATATGACTGTAACTATAAATGTTACTGTCACAATAAATGCTGCTGCAGAAATGTGACTGTAACCATAAATGTTACTGACTCATAATAAATGCTGCCGCGGAAATGTGACTGTAATAATAAATGTTACTGACTGTCACAATAAATGCTGCTGCAGAAATGTGACTGTAACTATAAATGTTACTGTCACAATAAATGATGCTGTAGAAATGTGACTGCAACTATAAATGTGACTGCAAATATAAATGTTACTGTCACAATAAATGATGCTGCATAAATGTGACTGCAACTATAAATGTGACTGTAACTAGAAATGTTACTGTCACAATAAATGCTGCTGCAGAAATGTGTCTGCAACTATAAATGTGACTGCAACTATAAATGTGACTGTAACTATAAATGTTACTGTCACAATAAATGTTGCTGCAGAAATGTGACTGCAACTATAAATGTGACTGCAACTATAAATGTGACTGCTGGGAATAGCTTACTTGTTCTGACAAAACAGACAGCAGGATCTGGTAGCACTTTGTGGCTTTAGCAAAACTCTTGATCATATTTGGTGACTGATTTCCAGATTTTTTCATGTCTTCATGTGACTTGTCTGCAAACACTGGCAGAATGTGGCTGAGTATCACAGGCAATGCAGACACCAGAGCCTCTTGTACATGGACTGAGCCCAACATATCATGAACATCAGCAATGCTGAGTTTGTTGATCAGTACTTCAGACACAAGCAGGTCTTGGTGTGACCTTTAGAATACACAAAATATTCCCATCATTAAATATGTCACTTCAGAATACACAAACTATTTTCTTCATCAAATCTGTCACACACTTAGCTCTTTTCTTTCACACATGTACAATAACTGTGTGTAATAAAGTTTATTATTTGATATTTTACATGTTAATATTGTCTTCTGTTGTTGCATGCAGTCTGTGTAGTTTTTCTGTTGTTGCATGCAGTCTGTGTAGTTTTTCTGTTGTTGCATGCAGTCTGTGTAGTTTTTCATGTTGTTGGTTTCCTTCATAACCACATTTTCACTATCAGTTTTTTCTCCTCAAACAAGCACATACACAAGAACTGCAAATTCCTTTTGTCTGGAATGAGAACTACAGGTTTATTTACACCTGTTGACTCTTGTACAAATGGGTGTAAAAATTCGAACATTTCAATAGAAAAGGTATAAACATTGGTGAACTCATTCTTAAGGTGCATATCAACTGGATTACATGATCATTAGTAGATAATCTGTCTCTCTATCTCTCTCTCTCATGAACTGCCGACAAAATATAAACTGAATTCTTTCTGTTCACTACACATGATCTCGATATCTATTCACTAGCTCTCATAAGAATCTGCATATCAATCTAGCTCATAGTTTCATCACATCAGCATGACTGATTCTATATCTCAAAGTCTATTTCACAAGGTGCACTTCGACCAACTATATCTCTCTAAATCTCCTAGTATATCTACCTATAGCTGTTTGGTGGTTCCTTTCTGCACATCTCTCCTGGTCTCGACCTACCTACCTGCGTCTCTGTTTCTCTCTGAGTCTCTGTCTGGGTGTCCGAGTATCTTAGTGTCTGAGTATCTTGTCTCCGAGTATCTGGTGTCAGAGTTTTAGTTCTGCCTCCAAGTCTGTGCACATACCCATGTGAGCACATCTGTGCAAACCTCCCTGCACACATCTGTCCATACCTCTTCCCATCTCTCTCAGTCTTCTCATTTTATCTTGGAGTCCCGCTTGGTGAAACCATCAACAGACATTTCTGCTCTGCCTCTAATTGGTTCACTGGTTTTGAATTGTGTACCAATTTGTTCTTGAGTCCTGACCTGTGAGTTTTATTGCGTTGAAGGTCCAGTCCTCTATTACATTGCCTCTGGCCATTTCTACCTGTACCTGATTACTAGTCTGGTCATTGCCTATCCATCACCAACCAGACTTTAGGCTTTTCTTAAATCTTTCCAGCATCTATGTCCAGTTATCACACCTCAGGCAAGTTCTTCTCAAACACTTGGGGTCTGTCAGGAAATTAATTGTCCGTCTTCCTGTTCTTAGCATTCCGTGCACTGACTGTTTGTTGTCATCTGTTATTTCACTCACCAGATGATCATGTCAGCCTATTTTACTTATAAGCATCTTTCCTCAGCATATCTCTTTCTCAGCATCACTGTGTCTGTCATTTCTATTCATCTGTTCACACTTGTCAGCATCCAGTCATAATCATCTATCACTAGTGTCATAGCAATCAGTTTTTTGCCTTGTTCTCTAAGTTTCCTATCTAACTGTTCTTACTTATTTTAATCTTAACCCTTATAAATAAAATATGTTCATAATTATTATCATAATTCTAGGTTACAAGGGATTATGCATTATAACTATTTGTGTCAAAACATTCTGCCATACACAGATACCTCCTTTTTTTCATGTATGTACGCTAACTGCTTGTGTCAGAACCTTCTTATGTGCACAAAATTGTGACTATGCTACTTCCTTCATTTCATACATTAACTCTATTCCATAAAGCTGTCTCCTTCATTTCATACAGTAACTATGCCATAAAGCTGTCTCCTTCATTTCATACAATAACTCTCATAAAGCTGCCTCCTTCATTTCATACAATAATTCTGTCATAAAGCTGTCTCCATTTCATACAATAACTGTGTCATAAAGTCACTTCCTACATTCTATACAATAACTCTATGGCATAAAGCCACTTCCTACTTTTCATACAATAACTCTTCCTATTTTTTATACAATAACTCTATGTCATAAAGCCACTTCCTACACTCTATACAATAACTCTATGTCATAAAGCCACTTCCTACATTCTATACAATAACTCTATGTCATAAAGCCACTTCCTACTTTTCACACAATAACTCTATGTCACAAAGCAGAACAAACTATAAACAAACCTAACAAACTGCTCCAGGTCATTATATCCAAGAAGTCTGTATGGGAAGCTTGAGATTGGCAAGTTCACCATTTTCTGGCTCAACCAGTTATGTATCAGATATGGAAGATGACATGACATGTAGCTTGAAATGTCCACATAGTTCTTTTTTCGACATACAGTGTTCAGCATCTAGATGAAAAGAAGAGAGACATGTCTGACATAGCTTCTTGTACTAGCTATGCTGGTGTATCCTGCTGCAGGTTTCACATAAACGAAGGTTATTTCAAATAAGTAGTATGCAACACATTTTAAAAATTATTTAACAATCAGAGAATCCCAAAACAAGCTATCAAGTGGCCAAAGAAAAAGAGGTCAACCGCGTGGAACTCTAAAGAGGACATTGTTAAAAGAGCCCAGTTTAGTGGGCATAAGATCCCTTGATGAGGTTGAAAAGCTCGCCAACATCAGGAAAACTTGGCGAACTACCATGCGACCCCTGTGTAATGTCTGGCGGCATGGGAAGGATGTAAGATGTAAGATGCAGAACACATTTTCCAACACCATAAAAGGAAACTATAGGTGGAAAGATCCGGGAGACAGAAAAAATGGAACCAGACCGATAATATCATGATTTGGAAAAGATATGAGAACAGTGTCAAGCAAGTCAAGACATACTCAGAAGCAGACATAAGAACTATGTCAAGCAAGTCAAGATAAATTTAGAAGCAGATATAATAAATGTGTCAAGCAAGTCAAGACATACTCAGAAGCAGATATAAGAACTATGTCAAGTAAGTCAAGACATACTCAGTAGCAGATATAAGAACTGTGTCAAGCAAGTCAAGACATACTCAGCAGCAGATATAAGACTTGTGTGATGACACACTAAGGAATATCAAGCAAGTCAAGACATACTCAGTAGCAGATATAAGACTTGTGTGATGACACACTAAGGAATATCAAGCAAGTCAAGACATACTCAGCAGCAGATATAAGACTTGTGTGATGACACACTAAGGAATATCAAGCAAGTCAAGACATACTCAGTAGCAGATATAAGAACTGTGTCAAGTAAGTCAAGACATACTCAGTAGCAAGATATAAGAACAGTGTCAAGCAAGTCAAGACATACTCAGCAGCAGATATAAGACTTGTGTCATGACACACTAAGGAATGTCAAGCAAGTCAAGACATACTCAGTAGCAGATATAAGACGTGTCAAGACACAATAAGGAATGTCAAGCAAGTCAAGACATACTCAGGAGCAGATATAAGAAGTGTCAAGACACATTAAGGAATGTCAAGCAAGTCAAGACATACTCAGCAGCAGATATAAGAAGTGTCAAGACACATTAAGGAATGTCAAGCAAGTCAAGACATACTCAGCAGCAGATATAAGAAGTGTCAAGACACATTAAGGAATGTCAAGCAAGTCAAGACATACTCAGGAGCAGATATAAGAAGTGTCAAGACACATTAAGGAATATCAAGCAAGCCAAGATACTCAGCAGCAGATATAAGAAGTGTCAAGACACATTAAGGAATGTCAAGCAAGTCAAGACATACTCAGCAGCAGATATAAGAAGTGTCAAGACACATTAAGGAATGTCAAGCAAGTCAAGACATACTCAGCAGCAGATATAGGACTTGTGTCATGACACACTAAGGAATGTCAAGATGTATAAACTAGGAAAAATGTAGGAACAGCTTTATTACTTAATGACTACAAAGTTGTGACGTTTCGGCACGAGCCTTAATCATACAAAAACGTACAGGACAAAGAAATAGAGAGAGGAGATAAAGTGTAGACTCACATGAATACTATTTTTTTTTAAAAATTAAAAATTAAATAGAGTACTTAGTTGTAAATTGTAAGGTGTGGCTTGTCCAGCAGTGTGTGTCTGGAATGGATTTAGTAGAACGTGGAGACTGTTTAAATGGAGACCTGTGATATGTGGTGGGTGGGTTGTAACTGGGGGTGGTGGATGGGGAACCGGGGAGGGGAGAGAGAATGATACAATGTTGACCTAGCCAGGAGAAGTGAAATAGATGATTAGAAGAAGAGGGGTTCTGATGCTGTGAGGAAGTTTGACAAGTAAGAAGTGGTGGACTTAGTGGATAGGTACTATAATGATTGAAGAGAATGTTAAGTGTAGCTGAACAGCAAGTTTAACCTATGTGGCTCCAGCATCCCATAATTCTGAATGCAGCGGTTCTCAAGCGGCAGGCGGCTTGTGTCATTTGCGTGACATTGTTTGATGGCTGTTACCAGAAAATCAGATTTGCCTCCCTGTTTGGGGCCATTGAAATGGTTTGGGACTGGTTTTGAAGCATGCTGGGCAATGTCGTACAGATCTTTTTGCATGCAGTCCCCTAATCTGAGGCCAGTCTCACCAAGATATGTTATCCTGCATCTTTTACAAACAATGACATATATCATAATACGGGATTCGCATGTGAATCCCTCATGAAGAGTAAGGATAGTTTTGGGAAAGGTGATCGTTTTCATTTCCCAGACTACCAGGCAGGTAACGCAGTGGGGGGGGGGGTACATTTTCTGGTGCCAATATATGTAAGGCTCCGCTTCAACTAGGTGTGGATGAGGATGTCCTTAAGGTTTGGCTCACGTTTGTATGCCAACAGGGGTGGATCAGAGAAAATGTCGCGAGTGTCAGGGTTGAGTTGGATTAGCGGCAGATGATGATAAAGAATTTTCTTAACCATCTGACCATGTGGGTGGAAAGGCAATACTAACTGAACTCTGTCAGATGGAGTAACAGGCTTTTTCATGAATACTTCTTTGCGACTCATTAGTTGGATACAGTTGAAGCTTCATGAAGGACCTTTTCTGGGTAGTGGCGATGACAGAAAAATTCTAATAACTTGTTGGACTGATCTATAAAGTCCAAATTATCCTGACATATGTGGCGAAGACGGAGGAGTTGGGAGTATGGGATGGAGTTCTAACAGGCTTCAGGATGGGAGGATGTGTAAAGCAAATAGGTGTGGCTGTCGGTGGGCTTGTAAAATACAGAGGTGACAAGCTTGTTTGTGCCAAAAGAAATTTTAATGTGTAAAAAGTTGACACACTTGTCAGAAATTTCATAAGTGAATTATATGTTGTTACTGAGTGAGTTGGCGAATTCAATAAATTTGTTTAGCTCTTTCTGTGGCATACTTGTGATTCCAATGCCATCATCGATGTACCTTTTATAGAATTCTGGAAGTCTGCCAGTGTAGGTTTCTCATAATTTTACTTCCAGAAAGCCTATAAATAGACATGCATAACTGGGACCCATTTTCGTTCCCATGGCAACACCACTGATTTGCTCGAAGTTGATTCGAAAGAATTTAGGTTCAGTAGTAGCCGTATAAGTCTGATTATGGTGTCAGCGCTAGTGGTGAGGTGAAGGTCTTTGTTGAGAAAATAGCAGAGTGCTAAGAGTCCATCCGCATGGGGAATAGAAGTATATAGGGAGCAGACATCAAGGAGAAAGATGTGATAGGTGTGGTGCTGAGAGAGTGTGATCGTATCGAAAGTTGTTAAGGCGTGGTTGGTATCTTTCAAAAACTACCCTCCTTTTTGAAAGTGTTCTGTCTCCATGTCTGTTCAACCTGTGCACAGAGAGCATCTTCAGACAGTCAGGAGAACTACCAGGACTGAACACAAAGGGAAGATATCAACAATTTAAGCTATGCAGATGATAGTCTTTCTAGCAGATAATCCACATTACTTACAGAAATTACTACAGAAGATAAACACAAGCCAAGAATGAAGACTACAGATAAATATCAAAAAGACAAATAAATATTTTTAAAAAAACCAAAGTTCAGCAGCAAACATCAGAGGCACTAAATGGATATAATCATAAACAAGGAGAAAGTGGAACAAGCTGCTCTTTCTGAGTACTGCTTTCTTGTGTTGGCTTTTCAGTTTTAGTCTTATTTTCCCTATGCACAAATTGTGATCCCTGTTGACATCTGCACCTCTACATGCTCTTACATCTATCAGATGTTCTGAATTGCTTTCTAATACAAAAATGGTCTATCTGGTTTCTGTTTCTATCTATCTGGGGATATCCATGTTGTTTTATGTATCTCTGTGTGGAAATATTGTTCCTCCAATGACCATGTCCTGTCAGACATATTTCAATTAATCTTTCTCCGTTCTGATTTTGTCATATCGATTCCTTCTCTCTCCATTACTTTTTTGACATCAGTGTTATCTTTTTTTCTACCTTGATGTTGAACTCTCCCATAACAATTAAGATGTCGTTTTTTTAGGGAATTTGTTAATGAGTTGTAGTGGGTGATAGAAATTGTCTTTTATTTCATCATCTGCATCAATCGTGGGTGCATAGCATTGTATGATTGTCATTCTTCCGTGTCTTATTTTGTATAGTGCTCTTATCATACATCTGTTCACTGGTTCCCATTCCGTAACGCTCTTTGCTGCTACAGTTGACATAATTATACCCACTCTTTCTTCATATTTTCCATCGTCTCTGCCTGAATGTATTAATAACTTACGGTTTTCCACCAATCTTTTCCCTAATTCTGGCCATTGCATTTTCACTGATGAAGTCTAGGTGATATCTATCCATTTCTTGGATTACCTGAGCAGTTTTTGATGTTGTGGCCATTGTTCTTATGTTCCAGAATCCAATCTTTGTCATATGTTTGGGGCTGATATCATCACGTGATCTCATCACATACCCCTATATGCATCCATCTCCTTTTTTTTTTTTTTGATTCCCAATGAAGCAGGATGTTGTTCACTCATCTGTCTTATCTCTGTGTTGGTCTCGAATTCATTAAAGAGAAGAAATGGAATGATGCAACATAAAGTCAATGCTGTTATCCAGGAATTTATCTGTTAAAAAAAAAAAGATTTATAACAACCTAAATCTATTCTGTACCGGTGTATGGAGAGTTAAAGATATGCATCAGAAACATAATCTACAGAAAAGTAGGTGGAAAATGAAAAAAACAAATATCCAGGTATTAGAGAAACTACATGTGGAAAGTGAACTTCTCAAAGAAGTAAGGATCAAGAAAACAAAATACTCTGGCCATACCAAAAAAACATAATATACTATATACTGAAGACCATACTAAAAGGAATAGTGGAAGGAAAAAGAAGAAGAGGTAGACAAAGATGCAGATGGGAAGATAACACACAGTAGAACCCGAAGAAAAGTGTGGAGAACATTCTAGTGATAGGACAGCAGAACCTGAAGCATGGAGATCATTCTAGTGATAGGACAGCAGAATCTAAAGTGTGGAGATCATTCTAGTGATAGGACAGCAGAACCCGAAGTGTGGAGATCATTCTAGTGATAGGACAGCAGAACTCGAAGTGTGGAGATCATTCTAGTGACAGGACAGCAGAACCTGGAGTGTGGAGATCATTCTAGTGACAGGATAGCAGAACCTGGAAAAAAACTTCAGACAATATTCTGGTGACAGGACAGCAGAACCTGGAAAAAAACTTCAGACAATATTCTGGTGACAGGACAGCAGAACCTGGAAAAAAACTTCAGACAATACTCTGGTGACAGGACAGCAGAACCTGGAAAAAAACTTCATAAATATTCTGGTGACAGGACAGCAGAACCTGGAAAAAAACTTCAGACAATATTCTGGTGATAGGACAGCAGAACCTTAAGAGAACTAGAGACTATAAACCAGTTATTCTGGTGACAGGACTCTAAGATTTAGCATGACCTAGCAGCACATGAATGTGGAAGAAGTAGAACATGGAGCAATTTGGATGCAGAATAAAACAAAAAAGGTTTTGGAAATGGTTGATACAGAAGAAAAAAAAATAAAACTCAACTACAACAAGCCATGCTGATGTTTTATGAAATTATTTTTTTTAAGAAAAAGCTTTCTGGATTAGTAATAAAATTAAATGCTTCACAAACTTTCCAGATGAATGATAAAATTGTGGGACTCACAAAATGTCCTGTTTAAGTGCTAATTTAAGGGATTCATACAATGTCTTAGATAACTGACAAACTTAAGAAGTCTCATAAAATTCCCTACATAAATAACAAAATTAGAGGATTCATAAAATAACCAATATAAGTGCTCAAATTAGAGACATCATAAAACTTCTTAGACAAATAATACAATTTAAAGTTTCATGCTTGTAACTGTATTCATGCAGTTGTTTCTTTCAATATACTATCTCTACTGCTTCTTTCAATACAATACATTTATATTACTGTTTCTTCCAACATTCTATCTCTACTGCTTCTTACTATATCTACTGCTTCTTTCAATATATTATCTCTACTGCTTCTTCCAGTATACTATATCTACTGCTTCTTTCAATATATTATCTCTACTGCTTCTTCCAGTATACTATATCTACTGCTTCTTTCAATATATTATCTCTACTGCTTCTTCCAGTATACTATATCCACTACTCATCGTCATCATCAGGTGCTGTGCTGATTGGAGTTGGTTATTATGCTTCTCTAGAGTACACGATCCTTCATGCAGGCCATCAGCTCAGATGGTAATCTCCTCTCACACCATCCCATCAGACTGTCCTGTATCATTTCTCTGGATCTTCCTCTTGATCTTTTTCCCTCTATTTTTCCTGTTGTTATAATATTCCAATGACCTCTCTTCTCAGTGCATGTCCTATTGTCTCTCTCTTATTTTTTTTGACAAGATTATTTTTCTCTCCAGCTCTTCTCATACATTCTCCATTAGTTATTTTTGCTGTCCAGGGGATTCGCAACATTCTTCTATTAAACTACATTTCTGCTACAGTATATCTACTGCTTCTTCCAATACATTTCTTTTACTACTTCTTTCAATGTACTATCTTTACTGATTTTTTCACTACACTTTTTTTTACAGCTTTTTCCATATATTTCTTTTACTGCTTCTTTCAATATATTTCTTTTACTGCTTCTTTCAATACATTTCTTTTACTGCTTCTTTCAATACATTTCTTTTACTGCTTCTTTCAATACATTTCTTTTACTGCTTCTTTCTTTACTCCTTCTTTCAATATACTATCTCTACTCTTTCTTTTGACATGTGTGTGCAGCCAAAACAGAGGAAGGGATGAGTGAATGGTTCCAGATTGAAACAGGCATGAAACAAAGATGTATACTGTCTCCTTTGCTTTTTGGAATTTGAATTTTTGGACTTCATAATGAAAAAATGCTGCTCAGGTAACACAGGTATTGAATAGGTACATGGGACCCAATTAGAAGATCTTGATTTTGCTGATGACATAACTCTTATCAGTAACAATGTGAATTCCATGCAAGAAAAAACAGATATCCTGTCTTCACTGCCTAGCAAAATAGGACTTGAAATTAACAAGGACAAAACAAAAATAATGAAACTTCCCATTAATCAAAATGGAAAAATACACATAGAAGGGACAGATGTTGAAGAAGTCAATCAATTTACATACCTCAGCAGCTACATAGACCAGGATGGTGACACCAGAAAGGAAGTTAGAATTAGAATTGCTAAAGCAGCATCAATCTTCAAGAATCTTGAGAACATATGGAATTCAAAAGTTATAAGCACAAAAGCCAAGTTAAGACTAATCAATTCAAATGTAATATTCACCCTCATTTATGCATGTGAAAGCTGGAAAACAACTAAAGAAATAGAAAAGAAATTAGACTCTTTTGAAAACAAATGCCTAAGGAAAATACTCGGCATCAAGTGGAATGAATTCAAGAACAATGCAGAGATAAGACAGATGACTGAACAACAACCAATCTCATGGGTGATCAGGAAAAGGATATGGACATATGTTGATCACGTGATGAGAAGAAATGCTCAGAAAATCCTAAAACAAGCTGTCAAGTGGAACACAACAGGTCGAAGAAAAAAAGACAGACCATGTGAAACTCTAAAGAGGACATTGTTAAGAGAGGCCAAATTAATAGGCATAAAATCCCTTGATAAGGTTGAAAAGCTTGCCGAAAACAGGAAAAATTGGCAAACTATCTTGCTAGCCCTATGTGACATTTAACAGCATGGGAAATATACATATATATATATATATATATATATATATAAGAGAAGACTCCCTTCAATACATTTATTTTACTCTTTCTTTCAATATATACTATCTCTACTTCTTCTTTCAATACATTTCTTTTACTCCTTTCAATATACTTCTTTTAATTCTTCTTTCAATATATTTCTTTTACTCTTTCCAATATATTTCTTTTATTCCTTCTTCCAATGTATTTCTTTTACTCCTTTTTTCAACATAAAATTCTTTAACTCCTTCTTCCAATATACTTTACATCCTTCCTGTATCGTTAAATGTCACATAGGCCTCACACAGTTTTCCTGTTTTCTGCAAGCTTTTCAATCTCATCAAGGGATTTTATGCCTACTAATTTGACCTCTCTTAATAATGTCCTCTTTAGAGTTTCACACGGTGACCTAAATGAAGCCCTGTTGTGTTCCACTTCATAGGTTGTTTTGAGATCCTCTGATTGTTCCTTCTCATCACATGACTGACATATGTTCATCTTTTCTGATCACCCATGAGACAGGTTGTTGTTTGCTCATCTGCCTTATCTCTGCGTTATTCTTGAATTTGTTCCACTTTATTCCCAGTATTTTCCTTTGGCATTTGTTTTCAGAGCCTAATTTCTTGTCTATTTCTTTAGTTGTTTTCCAGCTTTCACATGCATAAATGAGGGTGGATATTACATTTGAATTGAATAATCTTAACTTGGTTTTTGTGCTTACTTTTGATTGCCATATATTCTCAAGATTCTTGATAGTAAATGCTGCTTTTGCAGTTTTAATTCTAACCTCATTTGTGATATCACCATCCTGGTCTATGTAGTGGCTGAGGTTTGTAAAATGGTTTACTTCTTCAACAGTTGCTCCTTCTATATATATTTTTCCTTCATGATTAATGGCAAGTTTCATTTAAACAATCAATCAATCAAGTGCCATGCTTCATGGCGTAGGCGATCATTTCTCTCCACAATTCTGTCTTTAGACTTGATTATCAGATCTGCCGATGACTTTCTTCCTAGCCATACTGACAGCCCACCCAGTAACTTCTCTCTCTGTCTTCCTCTGTCTCTTCTTCCCTCAATTTTCCAGTTGCCACGTGTTCCAATTTTCTTCTTCTCAGAGAATGTCCTATAAATCTAGCTTGTCTGCCTCTGATCTTTGCTGTAATTTGCCTTTTAACTCCAGCCTCTCATGGTACCTTCAACATCCTTCTTATGAACCATATTTCCATGGCCTCCATTTCTTGCTGTACTCTCTTAATCATGGACCATGCTTCACAATCTATAAAACAAAATTGACTTGATGTAACATTTAAGTAATCAGAATCTTGTTTCTATTGATATGGATCTGTTGCACAAGATGTTTCTCATTTTCTGGACTGCTGACTTGGCCCGAGCACATCTGCTTTTTATTTCATTGTGACATTTCCCATCAGCTGTTATAATTGTTTCTAAGTACTTGAATCTATCAACTTGTTTCAGTTCTGTGCCATCGATGGTAATGCTACATTTTGGTGATAGTTTCAGTACATTTGTTTTTTCCTTGTTAATTTCAAGTCATATTTTGCAGGCTGATGAAGACAGGGTATCTGTTTTTTCTTGCATTGAATTCATATTGTCACTGATAAGAGTTATGTCATCTGCAAAATCAAGATTTCTAGTTGGGTCCCATGTATGCAATCAATGCCTGCTTTACCTGTGCAGCATTTTTTCATTATGAAGTTTATGGCAATTCTGAAAAGCAAAGGAGATAGTATACATCCTTGTTTCATACCTGTTTCAGTCTGGAATCATTTGCTCATTCCTTCTTCTGTGCTGACTCAATGAACATATCCACTGTAGAGATCCTTAATGATGTTGACAATTTTAGATGGTATTCCATACAGAATTAAAATTCTCCACAATGAGTCTCTGTGTATGCTATCAAATGCCTTTTTTAAAGTCTATGAAGTTCAGGATTAATGGTCTTTGCTTTCAACATGTTCTCAAGTATTATTCTCAGAGTAACGATATTATCAAGACAGTTTCTCCCTTCCTGAAATCCTGCTTGTTCTTCTCTCATTGCAGCATCCACTATATCTTTAACTCTACTCGGAATAACTTTGCAAAATACTTTTAATACAACTGATAGTAAAGTTACTCCTCTCCAGTCACTGCAGTCGCTAAGGTTGCCTTTTTTTTGGTACTTTAACAATGATTCCTTTTTTCCATTTAGAAGGGACCTTTTCTTCTTTCCAAACTTTATTAAACATTCTCTGTAGTTGGCGTATGTTGTCACTGTTGTGCTTTTAACATTTCAACTATTATTTCATCTTCACCTGCAGCTTTAAACCATTAGGTTTACTGCTGCTTCAATTTCATGCAATGTAATTTTATCTAGGTTGACATTTAGTTGTGGGATTGTTAAGTCGGTTTCAAAGTCTATCAATTTTTTTGGGTGTGGTCAATTAAGTATTTCTTGAAAGTGTTCAGCCCATCTTTGTTCTTGGTCTTTACTTTAAGTTAACAGTGTGCCATTTTTGCTAAAGACTGGTCTTTCTTTGGATGTAATAGTACCCGTTAGCCTCTTTTGTATGTTATACAGAGTTCTGCTGTGTCCTGTTTTCGCTGCTTTCTCTGCTTCTTTCACCATATAGTTTATGTATTCTCTCTTATCTCTTCTAGCTGAACTTTTTACTTTATTGTCTAGTTCTTTGTATGTTGCTTTTTCCAAATTTTTCCAAGATATGTCTTTACATTCAACATGGCTAATTTGGCTGCCTGTCTTTTATGTATGTATTTCCATGTGTTATCTGATATCCATGCTTTTCTACTTGTTGTTTGCAGTCCAGCACTTGATTTTCTGCTATGGTGTTGGCTGTGTTGCAGGAGTTCCATAATTCATCTATATCTGTCTCCTCTACCTCACTGACAGCTGTGAAATGATTGGTAAGTTCCAGACTGAAATTCCTGTTTGTATTTTCTTCTTGTAGGCTGTGGCTGTTTATCCTTCTGGGTAATGATTTCTTGTGTTGGCTTTTCAGTTTTAGTCTTGCTTTCCCTGCACACAGGTTATGATCACTGTTGACATCTGCACCTCTACATGCTCTTACATCTATCAGAGATGTTCTGAATTGCTTTCTAATACAAAAATGGTCTATCTGATTTCTGTTTCTATCCATCTGGGGATATCCATGTTGTTTTATGTATCTCTGTGTGGAAATATTGTTCCTCCAATGACCATGTCCTGTTAGACATATTTCAATTAATCTTTCTCCGTTCTGATTTTGTCATATCGATTCCTTCTCTCTCCATTATTTTTTTTACATCAGTGTTATCTTTTTTTTCTACCTTGATGCTGAACTCTCCCATAACAATTAAGATGTCGTTTTTTAGGGACTTTGTTAATGAGTTGCAGTGGGTGATAGAAATTGTCTTTTATTTCATCATCTGCATCAATCGTGGGTGCATAGCATTGTATGACTGTCATCAATCTTGACAAGTAGGATGTCGTGTTCACATCATCTCTGCCTTACGGTTTTTCACTATTTTTTTTTCCCCTGGTTCTGCCAACAGCACTTCACTGATGCCCAGTACAGGTGGTAACTGATGCCCAGTACAGGTGGTAACTGATGCCCAGTACAGGTGGTAACTGATGCCCAGTACATGAAGCAGCGGTGTTCTGCAGTTCATTGCAAAATCCCCACACCATGATTAAGCCATCTTCATAGCGATCATGCTCCCTAACTGTGGCATCTTGGAAGCTTTCTCTGAGCCATTTGCGCACATGATTTTTGCCATTTTTAAACACACTGACCCATCTGTAAAGAGTGCCATGGCCCACTGTCAAGACCAAGCAATATGAGCAGTGTGATGGACTTGCGTAAGACAGGGATGTAATGCAAGACTTCTTGAGTGAAGATTTGCCTCACAAATTCTTTTGTGAATCTGGTCACTGACAGAGAAGGTGTTTGTTGCTTGCAGATGTACCCTGATTCTGCTGGCAGTGGCTGTTCTGTCTCTCAGTACCATCAGGATGAGGTATTGATCTTGCTGCACATTTGTTATTCTTAGATTCCCTGACATTCTGGCTTCTTTCACAGTTCTGGTGCTGATAAAATGATCTCGCAGTCTTTGAATGGCATCTGGCAATCTCCCGCACTGGCACACCTTCTTGGAAGTATACCATGGCACGTCATCTGTCAGCAATACTAAGTTATCTCTGAGGCACTGTTAAGAAGTCCCACCAACACAGATATAAATATCCTTGTACTTGAAAAAAAAAGTGACTGAAATTCAATACTACTCAGACTGCATGTGCACATTTTTGTCACTGAAAGGAATGATCCTTCGTAGGTTGAAATATACAAATCAATGACAATTTTCCTATGATTTTTTCTTGATCTGTGGTGCCTGTAACAGCATGATTTATTATGCTACAGCTGAAGAATCTGTTGTCAGAATCACGTGGTTCATTAATGTACGAAACTTTGTCAATTACTTGACATGGACAGTCATTTCAATATTTGTTAGCAAATAGCTGAAAAATGACTGAGACCCTTTAAATGAGTAAGATATTTCTGTTGCTAGCTGTTCCATTCTTCTTCTCCTACCTCAATCCCCCTGGAACTGCCAGCAGGTGTCCTGTATACTGATGATGGTGAGGCGGAGCTGGGGAAGGCCACGGCAGCCATTTTTTCAGTCCCTGAGTGCAGCTAACAAGTCCAATACTTCTTTAGCAGGCTCCACCACCTTGGGGACTATGATGATCCCTACCCCATTAGCCAGGCTAGGCCTGTCATTGGGAGTACCAATGGAAAGGTAGGATAGGGTCTTGGTCAGCTGTGCTTCACCGACCACCAAAATGGACAGCATCTTCAGCCCTGCTTCTTTCACCGCTTCTTCCAGAACATTTCTTTTACTGCTTCTTCCAGAACATTTCTTTTACTGCTTCTTCCAAAACATTTCTTTTACTGCTTCTTCCAGAACATTTCTTTTACTGCTTCTTCCAGAACATTTCTTTTACTCCTACATTTCTTGAACTATTTCTTCCAATCTACTATTTCTACTGCTTCTTCCAGAACACTTCTTTTACTGCTACATTTCTTGAACTATTTCTTCCAATCTACTATTTCTACTGCTTCTTCCAGAACATTTCTTTTACTGCTACATTTCTTGAACTATTTCTTCCAATCTACTATTTCTACTGCTTCTTCTAACATGCTACTTTTTTTTTTGCTTTTTCCAGTATACTACTTTTACTGCTTCTTCCAACATGCTACTGTTTTTTTTTTCCAGCATACTACTTTCACTGCTTCTTCCAATACATTTCTGGAACTATTTCTTCCAATATACTACTTTTACTGTTTCTTCCAACATGTTATTTATTTTTTTTTGTTCTTCCAGTATACTATTTCTACTGCTTCTTCCAATACACTGCTTTAATTATTTCTTCCAATATATTATTTTTACTGCTTCTTCCAATACGTTTCTGGAACTATTTCTTTCAATATACTACTTTTACTGCTTCTTCCAATACATTTCTTTTTACTGCATCATTCAATATACCACTTTTACTTATTCTTCTAAAGTCTCTTCAGTTAGTGAACACTGTAAATCACAAAACAGTTTTCATGGAATCCTACCATTAGACTTCTCCAAAATAAAATCTTTTATATACAAGCAGACATAAAAATGAAAAAAACACCTGTCTCACTTTTTCAACAGTAATGAGAGGGATAGTTTTTTCTGTCACCATTTGGCAGAGTCCAAGAAGGCATTGTTTCTCACACACAGGACTCATCAAGATGATAGTTAGCAAAGCCTGCAAGCAGGTCGCCCGACGAGTGATAATTTCATCTTGCCAACGTTCCTCACTCAACTGACCTTGCTGACATTGAACAGAACATGCAGCATTATAGACATACATTTAAGATGCTGAAGCGTACTGTCACAGATCACTAACATACAGTCAAGATGATGAAATGTATTGTCACAGATATACAGTCATGATGCTAAAGCATACTGTCACAGATCTCTAACATACAGTCAAGATGATGAAATGTATTGTCACAGATCACTAACATATAGTCAAGATGATGAAATGTACTGTCACAAATCACTAACACATAGTCAAGATGATGAAATGTACTGTCAGACATGCAGTCATGATGCTAAAGCGTACTGTCACAGATCACTAACATATAGTCAAGATGATGAAATGTATTGTCACAGATCACTAACATATAGTCAAGATGATGAAATGTAC
>CM019692.1:28331050-28376225 GCA_009760885.1 Achatina immaculata | reverse complement strand
TATTATCTGCAGCACCTAGGCTGCTTTTGTTAAAGCCATAAATATCCAAACAGCGCAAGCTTGGCTCATCTGGGACATAATGCCATGCCAAACAGCGCAAGCTTGGCTCATCTGGGGCATAATGCCATGCCAAACAGCACAAGCTTGGCTCATCTGGGGCATAATGCCATGCCAACAGCGCAAGCTTGGCTCATCTGGGACATAATGCCATGCCAAACAGCGCAAGCTTGGGCTCATCTGGGGCATAATGCCATGCCAAACAGTGCAAGCTTGGCTCATCTGGGGCATAATGCCATGCCAAACAGTGCAAGCTTGGGCTCATCTGGGACATAATGCCATGCCAAACAGTGCAAGCTTGGGCTCATCTGGGACATAATGCCATGCCAAACAATGCAAGCTTGGCTCATCTGGGACATAATGCCATGCCAAACAGTGCAAGCTTGGCTCATCTGGGGCATAATGCCATGCCAAACAGTGCAAGCTTGGGCTCATCTGGGACATAATGCCATGCCAAACAGTGCAAGCTTGGGCTCATCTGGGACATAATGCCATGCCAAACAGCGCAAGCTTGGCTCATCTGGGGCATAATGCCATGCCAAACAGCGCAAACTTGGCTCATCTGGGACATAATGTCATGCCAAACAGCGCAAGCTTGGGCTCATCTGGGGCATAATGCCATGCTGTTTATCATTTCTTAGCCAATAGCTTGCTTCCACTTTGCATCTAGTTATGTCTGTCTGGGTGCATTTTGTGCCTGTCTTTCTTACAAGGAGGTACCAAGAAACTAAGTGTTTACTTTTTCATCTATTTTCCACATTTTTATCTATTGTGTTGTTTTTGTATGTGATCCCTGAAACAGGCTTTTTCTGAAATATTTGATTATTATATGTTCTTCATTTACACATGCTCATCTTACTTTTTGCCATTCTTGTTTCTACTTTCTCTACACTTTCCACCTTTTTGTAAAACTGGACCATACATCTGAGTCTACTTTAATTACTGGAACCAGTTTTACTGTAGTCATCATTTTTTTTTTAATCTGTAGAATATCAGTAGCCACATTTCACTATTTTATCACAGCAAAACTATATTTTAACATTCACATTTTGCTGTATTATTTAGGAAAACCACAGTGCATCAATGATCATATATCACTGTGCCCCACAGTAAAAGCACAGCACCATCAATAATCATATATCATGGGCAAACAAGACATGTTGTACTCCTCAGACTGTCAGAAGTACACACCACCCCCCTCCCCTCTCCATCAGGCAAGCTTTTCCTACTTTTTTTCCTAGTTTATACATTAATATATCACTGTGCTGAATAGTAAATACACAGTACATCAATGAACATATATCACTGAGATATACAGTGAAAGCACAGGACATCACTGTTCATATATCACTGTACTATACAGTAAAAGCACAGTGCATCAATGAACATATATCATTATACAGTAAAAGCACAGTACATCAATGAACATATATCACTATACAGTAAAAGCACAGTACATCAATGAACATATATCACTGTACTATACAATAAAAGCACAGTACATCAATTAGCATATATCACTGTACTATACAGTAAAAGCACAGTACATCAATGAACATACATCACTGTACCATACCATAAAAGCACAGTACATCAATGAACATACATCACTGTACTATACAGTAAAAGCACAGTCTATGAAAAATAAATGAAAAACTGTTTACAGACAGCACAAATACACTACCTGAACATCTAGAAGTTCACTACAGACTACGAAGACAGCCTCAAATGCTTTTTTTTGTGTCATTTTGTCCATAAGGATCTTCCTATCAGTTGGTGCTTGTCGAACAAACAACCTGCCAGTAACACAATGCAGCACAATTTCACATACGGTTACATTTTAATTTATATTTCAAAGATTTTAAAAAAGGATTCCGTACAACAGCATTTAAATAGTACTGTTAGATCATATCATAAGAAAGCTGGACAGAAAACCAGTAACTAGCAAAGAAAACAAACTTATAGCTAGTATTATGAGACTGTCTTGAGCAATTCATAGGCAGACAAGACATTCAGGCAGGATATGTCGTACTCCTCAGACTGTCAGAAGTACACACCCCGCCCCCTCTTCAAATGTACTGACAATGTATTTTTTATTATATATACGTGTGTGTGTGTGTGTATGAGTGTGTGAGTGCTATTTATTAGGTTAATTACTTCTCTCTTACTTTGAATGTAATAGTTTAATCTTACACTCTTGATATGTTTTTTTTTTCCTAATGTAATATATATACTTGTATTAAATTGAGTGTGTGGGAAGAATGAAAGATGGAGTGATGAAGGGCGGAATGTAAGACGGGCCTGTGTGCCCAATTCTTTACCCTTTAAAAATAAAGATTATTCATGTGTTCATTCACTCATTTCATCAGGCAAGCCTTTTGGTCCTTTAGACTTCTGACACTAGGGGGTTGGGCCCTGTCTGACCTCCTGGTCATGACATGCAGAGGTCTGTGAGCTGTTGATTTATAAACACTTCACATGGGTGAAGACTCTATCAGATATTCACAACTGTAACTTACCAACATTATTTGTTCAGGGAATTCTTATTTTCTACACACTGCAACCAAATTTTGCCATGTCCTTTTCCACACATTTTTTTGGGGCATCACTCTTCTCCATGTCTTTTTGCACACATTTGTTAATCTCTCTGCTTTGCACTGGGTGTTGTGCAGAGATCTGAGATGTTGCAAAATCTGTTTCACCCTCTCTTTGTCTACTTCATTTGCTTTTCTGAACAATATGCAGATTTGTTCTTTATCTCCTCATCTTCTCTGGTCCTAATGTTCTTGTTTCTGTTGCCTGCATCACACAGAACTTTTCTGAACAATGAAGGTATATGATATTTCTAAAGACTCCAGTTTTTTACTCCGTTTTCTTCTTCCTTTCATCTGTTTTTCCATTTCTTTGCACAATGATAAATCCAGCTGTTCTGAAACATGCTTCTCCCTCGCACCGGAAAGCTGGTCTGACTTTGTTCCCATCCATGGATTCCAGCACCTCCTGACTATTTAGTTTTATATCCATGTTAGGTAGGTGCTTTCAAGTCTTTTAGTTTGGCCATCCATTCTTAGCTCATCTGAATGGCACATATGAATCTGAAATCACGAAACAAATAAAAAAAATACTCCAATCCAGAGGAACCAATTATATATGTCAATGGATCAGTTACACGTAGATCAAGAAGTGGATGAGGATTCATGATATACTGCAAAGGACACCTCATCACAGCAAGGCCAGGGCCTTCGTCACATCAAGCATGAAAATGGAAAGAAAGGCAACCACTCAACCTGTCTGGCAAATCACTGAATACCACAGGCCACAATCTTATCACACTCACAAAGTATACTCAAAAATGTTAGCATCAACATACATTTACATATCTTACTTCTTACACAACATACATTTACATATCTTACTTCTTACATCTTCCCTGTGCCATTAAACACCACATAGGGCTCATATGGTAGTTTGTCAAGTTTTCCTGTTTTCAGCAAGCTTTTCAACCTCATCAAGGGATTTTATGCCTACTAATATGGCCTCTCACAATTTTCCTTTAGAGTTTCACGTGATTGACCTCTTTTTCTTCAGCCTGTTGTGCTCCATTTGATAGCTTGTTTTGGGTTTCTCTGACTGTTTCTTCTCATCATGTGATCGATATACATACATCTCCTTTTTCTGATCACCAGTGAGACAGGTTGCTGTTTGCTCATCTGCCTTATCTCTGTGTTGTTCTAGAATTCGTTTCCACTTTATACTGAGTCCTTACACATTTGTTTCCAAAAGAGTCTAATTTCTGTCTATTCCTTTAGTTTGTTTTCCAGCTTTCACATGCATAAATGAGGGTGAATATTACATTTGAATTGAATAATCTTAGCTTTGTTTTGTGCGTATAACTTTTGAGTGCCAATATTCTCAAGATCTTAAAGGTCAATGCTGCTTTTGCAATTCTAACTTCCTTTGTGGTGCCACCATCCTGGTCTATGTAGCTGCCAAGGTATGAAAATGGTTTATTTCTTTACCATCTGTTCCATCTATGTATATTTTTCCCTCTTGATTAATGGGAAGTTTTATTATGTTTGTTTTTTCCTTGTTAATTTCAAGTCCTATTTTTCTAGGCAGTGAATATATATACTGTGTTTATATATATATATATATATATATGTGTGTGTGTGTGTCTAAAAATTCGGGTGAATGGTCCAATATCTCAATGGCAACATGGGCCAGGTGAGTGGCTATGCACATGGCTATCCAGAGACACACCGAGAAGCGCCACTAGCTTGGAGTACACGTAACCGACAGAGTAAACCCACTGTGGACAGTCAAAAATAGAGAGGTACAGTCACAGTACAATGGAGCAATGAGTGAACATCAAGTTCTGCTACAGATTGGAGAAAACAGCGACGGAGACACATGAAATGTTGGTGCAGGTGAATGGGACGGAAGCCGTGAGCAGAAAATATGTTTAAACTGGTTAAAATGTTTTCATGACAGGAAGGAATATGACTGAGGATGCCACGTTGCATGTCGGGTCGTCAACAAGCAGAAACAGAACATGATCCACATGCACCAACTCTTGACTCAGCATGACATACCTGTTGTCTCGATCATCCCTGTACTCCCCTGATATGGCACCTGCGGACTGTTTTCCCACCTGAAAAGTGTCATGAAAGCACATGTTTGAGGACTTGGCAGCAATCCAAGAACATGTGACAGCAGTTCTGCGATCAATTTCCAAAGAGGCTTTGCTGACAGTTTCCAGAAGCTTTATGAACATTGCCAAAAGTGTGTTGTGAAGGATGGCAATTATTTTGAAGGCCATTAAAGGTAATTTGTTTGTATCTTCTGTTCTGTTTGTTTTCTGATACCATTCATTGAACTTTTTAGACACGCCACAACCAGCATAGAAGGAAATGAGTTTGTGGACCTCCTGGCAAGCAGGGAACCAAAGAAGATTTCATTAAAGACATTCCATCCAAACTGCAGGAACAGGAGGACACAGACTTTGAAGGTCATGTTCATTATCAACAACTATATGAAAGAGAAGTGATGAAGGGAAGCAGCAGACAATCAGGGATACGTGGGAGAGATCAGCTATAATCATCATCATCATCATCATCACGTGCCATGACGACTGGTGTTGGCTATTATGCTTCTCCAGAGTATATGTCCTTCATGCAGGCCATCAGCTCAGTTGGTGATCTCCTCTCACACCATCTCATCAGAATGTCCAGTATAGATCAGCTACACACAATCAATTTGCATCAGCCAGCACACCCTATGTGTGATACTTAGGTCAAAGGCTGAGACATATGGGAATGTCCCAAGTACAAGGAAACCCATCTCTAGGCCATCAGAAGACCATGGCCTTTCTTCAACTTCAATCTTCTAATGATATAACGTTTGCTAACTTAATGATGCATTCAACTTTACAAAATGACATAACGTTTGTTAACTTCAAGATACATTCATCCTTACAGTTTGTTAACTTCATGATACAGTCACCCTTACAGTGACATATATTTTTGGCAACTTCATGATACATTCACCTTTACAGTGACATATTTTTTTTCTAATTTCATGATACAGTCACCCTTACAGTGACATATATTTTTGCTAACTTCATGATACATTCAACCTTACAGTGACATACAGTTTGCTAACTTCATGAATACATTCACCTTTACAGTGACATATAGTTTGCTAACTTCATGAATACATTCACCCTTACAGTGACATATAGTTTTCTAACTTCATTATATATTCACCCTTTAACATAAGGTTTGCTAACTTCATGACACGCTCACTCTTACAGCGACATAGTTTTCTACTTTCACTGTAGCTTCATAATTTTAGTGAGAAAGATGTTTATGCTTCTATTATTTTACCATGTAAGAGATTCAGCCACGAAGGTTCTTACAATGACGCTACCATCAGAGAGAAGTTTTGGAAACAGCTGCTTGACTGTGAATAGAGAGAGTGTCTGATCTTCTCCTGATGAAATCTGCAGCTCACCCCAGCTACTGTCAGGATCATACTAAAGAGAAACAAGGAAAATTTAAACAAAATGTTACACATATCCAACATTAGTTTTATTATATTCACTTTCAGTTACCATTAGAATCTAAACTCTCACCTTCAGTCACCATTAGAAAATAAACTCTCACCTTTGGTCATCATTAGAATCTAAACTCTCACCTTCAGTCACCATTAGAATATAAACTCTCACCTTCAGTCACCATTAGAATCTAAATTCTCACTTTCACTCTCCATTATAATCTAAACTCTCACCTTCAGTCACCATCAGAACTTACACTCTCACCTTCAGTCATCGTTACAACTACACTTTCACCTTCAGTCGCCATTAGAATCTAAACTCTAATCTTCAAGTCACCATTAGAATCTACACTCTCACCTTCACTCACCATTAGAATCTAAACTGTCACCATTAGAATCTAAACTCTCACCTTTACTCACCATTAGAATCTAAACTCTCACCTTACTCATCATTAGAATCTAAACTCTCACCTACAGTCACCATCAGAACCTACACTCTCACCTTCAGTCACCATCAGAATCTACACTCTCACCTTCAGTCACCATCAGAACCTACACTCTCACCTTCAGTCATTGTTACAACTACACTCTCACCTTCAGTCACGATTAGAATCTAAACTCTAATCTTCAAGTCACCATTAGAACCCACACTCTCACCTTCACTCGCCATTAGAATCTAAACTCTCACCTTTACTCACCATTAGAATCTAAACTCTCACCTTACTCATCATTAGAATCTAAACTCTCACCTACAGTCACCATCAGAACCTACACTCTCACCTTCAGTCACCATCAGAATCTACACTCTCACCTTCAGTCACCATCAGAACCTACACTCTCACCTTCAGTCACCATTAGAATCTAAACTCTAATCTTCAAGTCACCATTAGAACCCACACTCTCACCTTCACTCGCCATTAGAATCTAAACTCTCACCTTCAGTCATCATTAGAATCTACACTCTCACCCTCAAGTCACCATTAGAATCTACACTCTCACCTTCAGTCACCATTAGAATCTACACTCTCACCTTCAGCCACCATTAGAATCTAAACTCTCACCTTCAGCCACCATTAGAATCTAAACTCTCAGCTTCAGCCACTATTAGAATCTAAACTCTCACCTTCAACAGGTCCAGTACAGTTCTGGAAATCTCATACTTAAGATGCTGAGTGCTCTCTATTGCCACCTGCCTGAGGAATGTTAAAAAAAAAATAATCAAAACCATAAAAACAGAACCACCTAGAATGTCTTATACAACATCAGCTTCAATAGGAAAGTAGTGAATGCCATTTGCAACTTTTAACTGAACAGAACTTAGAAATAAGACACTCACGATATCTTACACATAACAACAGGATCAACTATCATTATCAAATATTCAAGAAAAAGTAAGAATAGCTTTATTATTACAAGTGCACAGTAAAGCTTCAGCTTACATCTTATCTGTACAAACACATAAAGGATGAAGAAATAGGACAAGAAGAGAAGATTTAAAATTAATGATTTGCTGACAGCAAGTTTTTTTTTTTAATTTCTCACTTTTTAAAGTGAATTTTTTTTTTTAATCTTAACTTCACAAGTAAAAATGTAAGTATCTGAAACAAACTGTAAATACTGGCATCAAACAATCTATACATGACAATAAACTGTAAATATTAGCATCAGACAATCTGAACATAACATTCACTCATTCATTTGCATGTCCCTTGTGGAACTTTGCTTCCCTAACAGCACTCCTGTAGGCCTCTTGGTTGTGAGCAAGATGGCCTGCTGCTGATGCATCCATTTGCAGATCATCAACGATGTCTTGCAGCCGTCTTTGCCTTGATCTTCCTCTCTTTCTTTTTCCCATTGTGTATCCTTCCAAGACGCTTTTCTCTAGATTATCATGATGTTTAATGTGTCCAACATATTTAAGTTTTCTCTGTTTAATCCTCTTTACTAGCCAGCCTTCTTCAATATTAAGTTCTTGTACGATGGATATATTTTTTCTTTTTTGTGTCCATGATATTTGAAGAACTCTTCTGAAGCATTTACATTCAAAGGCATTTATGTGTTTCTCATCCGTTTTGTTAAGTGTCCAGGTCTCACAGGCATATGTTGCGAAGGGAAAGATGCATGCCCTTAAAAATCTTATTTTTGTAGTTCTATCCGTTCCTCTCCACAGATCCTTTAGTTGTTTTACTTTCTGAAGAGCGATAGATGTCCTCCTTTTAATTTCCCTCATTGTATCTCCATTATTAGTTAGCAGTGATCCAAGATATTCAAAACTCTCCACCTCTTCCAGTTTTTCCTCACTGACACATATATCAGCTGCCTTGTTTGTTTTATCATTTGTCATCAATTTAGCTTTCTTCGCATTAAGATAGAGGTTTTGCTCTTCACTATTCTTACAGACTGACATAATTAGTTTTTCCATTCCTTTTTGTGCTGTGGACAGTATGTCATCAGCATATCTAATCTCTGATTAGACAGGACAACAGACTGTAAATATTAGCATGAACATAGCAATCTGAAATAGCACTTTCGTTTTTGGTCAAGAACAATCATCTGCCAAAAATATGCAGTTTTCCATTTTTGATCAGGAACATCTCACCACATGCGATATATAGCATAAGACTAGAACTGTGACATATATGAAGCTGAGTTTGTAAGCAAATATTGTTAAACTTTGTGAATGTTTTTATGAAGATCTGTGGGTTGTAAGAGCAGTGTGACTGACTAATAGTAACAAAAAAAGTGGAGAAAGGAAGCAGAGCAGAGGAGAGATGTAGCAGCGTGACTGCCAGTTCTACACACCATATGACAGGTAATGTAATTTGGTATCATCCTTAGTATGTGACATACATAATTATAGGTTAGGTAAGTGACATACGAGGAGCATGTACAGAAAGTAATATGTATAGTAACATTCCAGGAGCACATACAGAAAGTAATATGTATAGTGACATGACAGCAGCATATTCAGAAAGCAATATGTATAGTGACATTCCAGGAGCACATACAGAAAGCAATATGTATAGTGACATACCAGGAGCATGTACTGACAGTAATATGTACAGTGACATACAAGTAGCATATACAGAAAGTAATATGTATAGTGACATACCAGGACTATGTACAGAAAGTAATATGTATAGTATATGATATACCAGGAGTATGTATAGAAAATAATATGTACAGTGACATACCAGGAGAAAGCACAGAAAGTAATATGTATAGTAAGTGACATTCCAGGAGCATGTACAAAAAGTAATAGGTATAGTGACATACCAGGAGTATGTACAGAAAGTTATATGTACAGTGACATACCAGAGCATGTACAGAAAGTAATATGTACAGTGACATATCATATATAGAATTTTGAGTTGTCTGTGCTGATCTGCAGTCTGTACTTGGTATATGTCACATATCAGATTTATTGCTTGTTTCTGAAGTGAGTGGAGCCTTTTTCTGTGTGTGTCTGACATCAACCAGCCATCCCAGACTACAGACCAGTAATCTAAGTGTGTTGATATATGTGATAGTTCAAGGTTGTTGGTCACACAGATCCTGATCCCTGTTGACATAGCAAAGTCTGCAGTCCTCTCCAGATCCTGATAGGAGCCCTAAAGCTTTTGCCCCAAGCTTGTGTCCTCTGGCCATGTCTCTCATCTCAAGTCCACGTTCTGGACACTCTTGAAGGATATGTTCTGGAGTCTGGACTCCACTGCCGCATGGACGCTCGTCAGAAAGCTGTAGTGTAGTTTTTGTCGCATTCTGCTGTTTCTGTCTTGTTGTGATGAGCATGTATTTTGTTTTTTTCAGTGTTTATCAACATGTCATTGTTACTACTCCATTTAATCAAATTATTTATATCATTCTGAAGGTAACCTGTACATTACTGATGTCACAGTCAATGGTGTAACACGCCCAGTTGTCAGTAAAAGATCTAATGTACAGCGTTTTATATAAAATGGCAGATCATTAATATAGATATCAAAGAGAAGAGGACCAAGAATAGAACCTTGAGGAATACCAGGATCAACCATAGATGAGTCAGATATTTTGTTTCAAAAGCAAACTACTCTGTTTCAGTCTAAGAGAAAAGATATAACAAATATTGTCAGGTCAGGGTGTAATCTACAACCTTCCACATTTTTTTTTTTGCAGGAATTTCATGGTCAGTCATAATGAAGGCTTTCTTGCAATCAATAGAAACAGTACCATACAATTTATCATCATTTATATCAATAACTAGTTTTCAGTAATTGTCATTTGTGCTGTATTGCTGTATAACAGCAGCAATTTGGTCTAAAACCTGACTGACTGTCTATCAGTAGCTTGTCCTCCTGCAAGTGTTAACTTTTGTATGTTTTTCAAGAGGTTTGGATAACAATGAAAAAACAAATACAAGTCTATAATTGGAAAGGTTGCTATTTAATCTGGATTTACATTGATCACACTCTCTACAAAATCCGCAAGCTTCGCCTTCCCCGTGTATGACACTCGAACCTGACCTCCGGGGAGCAACGCGCACTTTCTCAACTTCAGCGTAGGTGAGATATCGTGATCAAGAGTGCAGACAAGGGCGGGGCCATTGTTTGTTGGAAGAAAGAATTGTACATCCAGGAGGCCATGGATTTCGTAGAGAGTGTGATCAATGTGATCAAGGCCAGCTGAGCAACACTAAATTTTATGCCTCTCGCCCTCAAGATCCGACTCTGGCCAACAACTACCATGTTCGAGACACGATCAACGAACTCATCCACAAGACCAAGTCTGGTCTTTCTCCCTCGGCTACACATCTTCACATCCGCGACAGCTGCTTAGGGAAACCATCTTTTTATCTACTCCCTAAGATTCACAAACCAGGCAACCCAGGAAGGCCCAGAGTGTCTGCTTGTTCCTGCCCTACGGAACAAATCTCTGATTTTCTTGACAGCATCTTTCAACCTCTGGTCACTAGTCTGCCCACTTATCTCAAGGACACCAATCATGCTCTCATTACTTTTGAGACCCTTACACTCCTGCCTGGTCACACCTACCGTATTTTCACCCTTGATGTAGTATCCTTATACACATCCATCCCGCATGATCAGGGACTTCAGGCTGTCAAGTTCTTTCTGAACAAAAGACGCAATCCCTCTATTCCTACGTCTACTACTCTGCGCCTTACACAACTTGTCCTCCAACTGAATTTTTTTTAATTCAATGGTCTTTACTTCGACCAGATTAGTGGTGTAGCCATGGGTGCCAAGATGGGCCCCAGCTACGCGTGTCTGTTCACGGGCCACTTCGAACACAAGGTTCTGAGAGCCTTTAGAGGCCCTTTTCCCGCCTTCTACAGACGCTACACAGACGATGGAATTGGGATCACATCAATGCCAGAGGAAGACCTTAACAACTTTATCAGTTTTGTTAAAGAATACAATCCTGTCATTTCTTTCACCTCCCATATCTCTGCTACTTCTGCTAACTTTCTTGACATTGCCGTCACTATCGGCCCTTCCGGGCTTACTACTTCTATCCACTATAAACCTACAGACTCTCACAGCTACCTCCTGTACTCTTCCTCCCATCCCAGATCGTGTAAGGACTCTATTCTTTTTTCCCAGCTTCTTAGGTTACAACGTTTGTGTAAGGAGGATTTGGATTTCCAGGATCAAGGCCACAAATTGCTAGATTTCTTCCGTCAACGCGGCTATCCAGACCACGTTCTCTTGTCATCTTGGAACCGCATTAGCCATATATCGCGGCAACAAGCCCTCACCCCTAAACTGCACTGTAGCTCGGACAGACTGAAACTAGTACTCACGTACCATCCTCATAGCTTGGCAGTTAAAAACATACTGTTTCGCCATCTCCTCCAGACCGAGCCTGAGACACGTGAACTTTTTGGGGAACTCCCATTGGTGGCTTACAGACAGGACAAGAACCTCAGGGACCTTTTAATTCATAGTCATCTTAAGACAGATGACACTTTTTATGGTACCAGACGTTGTGGACGCCGTAGATGTAACACTTGTCCGTTTGTTGTCGAGGCCAGCCAGATCTCTTTCCCTAAATCCACGTTATCAGTACAGGAGGGTTTCACCTGTACTTCACGAAATGTCATTTATGTTATCATGTGCAAACATTGCGGTTTGAAGTACATAGGGGAGACTGGCTTACGGTTAGGAGATCGATTTCGCCAGCATCTCAATGATATTTCTAAGAAGGCCTGGACACCTGTGGCTAAACATTTCTGCCTTGGTAACCACAGGGGCAAACAGGACATTTCGGTTAGTGCGATCCACTCTTGTTCTGCAGATGTACGATCTCGGAGGGTCCTAGAACAGCGCCTTATTTTCCAGACTGGCTGTCTCCACCCAGCTGGAATTAACAATGTCTTCAGCTTTCTGTAACTTCTTTATTTTTCCACTGGCCTTTTTTATACTCTACTTTCTTTCTCTATGCTACCCCTCCCTACTACCATCCTATTTCCTTCTCTGCCAACATATTGGTCTTGTCCTATTCACCAGTTCTACATTTCCTCCCTGTAGGTGTTTAAGTTCTTCATTCATTATCTCTCCGCGTCCCCTTTTCTCTCCCCTCCCCCCTTCCCCCGACACCTCTAGCGGCTATCATGTTTCTATTGCCTTCCCCCCAACCCCTTTCTCCCACTTGTTCTCCTCCTCTCTCTCCGCTTCTTCGCTATGATTCACTATATCGGGAATCTTTTGTCTGTAGGCAGCGTGAGTTTTTTTTTTTTTCCCTCCTCCTTCTTCCACATACATTTCAGCTTCTCACTCGGAGTAAGACTTCAGATAAGTTATATATGTTTGTATTTCGTTTTGTATGTATCCTTGAATAAGACTCACGCCGAAATATCGGATGTTGTACGTTTTTCATTTATACATTCTCATACTTTATATTCATTTTTTTTTCTCACCTTGCTCACTTCCTCCCTCACTTTGTAAAACTGCACCATACACCTCTATCTACCTGAAGATTTCAGAATACGAATACCTAAAATGGTCACTGAAATCAGTGCAAGTATTTTCATGATTTCTGAGTTTGAGGATCAGATTGTTTACATTTATTTACAAGAGTATTTATCGCTTTCCAAACTGATTCACTATCAGTTTTATCTTTCACTAAATTTCTAAAGTAATTTTTCTTATCCTGCCTTATTAAATGCCTGTAATTCAGAGTCCTAAGTGAACAACAGCTACTGAAATCTGCTTTTATCAGCTTCATCCTGCTTCCTCATGAGTTGCAATATATCAGAAGTTATTCATTGGGATTTTCATTTCTTTGATGGGCACATGTCTGTCAAAAACATTTTGAAAGATTTCAATCCAGTAATTGATAGCCTCATAAGGATTGGTTAGTTTACATATGCAAAAGGTGAAGCTCTTAGATCAGTAACATTCCTATAACTGATGCTCATATGTATGTGTTTTTGGCATTTTATGCCATGCAACCAGGAACAGCAGAACAGATAATGATCACTTGATACATAAGGGACAGTATATTCAGTAATGTTTCCTTGGCAGGTTTGTTGACAATTTGGGACAGGTTGTAAGTAATTAAAATGTTCCTCTGTGTCAGATCAGACTGCATGAAATCTAAGTTGAAGTAGCACAAAATGATTATAAACTTGAATTTATATGTCAATCAATCATCCATCATGGTCCTAAATTGATTATAGCACCTGGCTTACAGGTTTGGACTTTGCTATAAGAAACTAATTAGACTTGGACTAGGATTTGATCATTAAATATCTAACATGATACTTCAGCCTCTAGTGTTGTGAGGTCTTCTCCACTCATTCATTCATTCATTCATTTGCATGTCCCTTGTGGGACTTGCCTCCCTAACAGCACTCCTGTAGGCCTCTTGGTTGTGAGCAAGATGGCCTGCTGCTGATGCATCCATTTGCAGATCATCAATGATGTCTTGCAGCCATCTTCACCTTGGTCTTCCTCTTTTTCTTTTTCCCATTATGTATCCTTCCAAGACGGTCTTGTCTAGATTATCATGATGTTTAGTGTGTCCAAAGTATTTAAGTTTTCTCTTTTTAATCCTCTTTAATAGCCAGCCTTCTTCAACATCAAGTTCTTGTAGTATGGACATATGTGTTCTTTTTTGTGTCCATGATATTTGAAAAACTCTTCTGTAGCATTTACATTCAAAGACATTTATGTGTTTCTCAGATGTTTTTTTCAGTATACAAGTTAAATAAGTAAGTCGACAATATGCACCCCTAATGGACCCCTTGTTTTATGTCAAACCAAGTTGTTGTTTTACCATTTATTCTTACTGCTGTCTGTTGGTCTAGATACAGCAGTGATGTTAATTGTATCAAATGTGTTGGAAATCCAATTTTTTTCCATTATTTCCCAACGTTTCTGGTGTACACAATCAAATGGCTTTGAGTAGTCTATAAAAGATAAATACAGATTCACATTAAACTCTTTGCATTTCTCTATTATTCATCTTATATTGAATATATGATCTCTTGATCCTCTTCCTTACCTGAAACCAGCTTGGACCATATTGACTTCTCCTTTACAAAACATAATTGCAATAGATATATATATATATACAACTAAACCTGTCTCTAGCTTGCTAGTTGGGTTATGTTTGATCAAGTTGAAACTACCTATTTGTATATTATCATCGTAATGTTTTTACTTAATTGGCTTTCACAGAAGCCACAAATATGAAAACGTTGAAATATAATTGTAACTTCAGGCATTTTACCTATCAAGTGATAAACATTTAAGTTGCCAACATGCAGGTGATCCTCTTTATGCTGCTGGTTTATAACTACTGATAATGGTTAAAAAAAAAAATAGAAAACAAAACATTGTTTACAAGAAGGATCTTGCACTAACACACAGAAAAGACAATATGCTGAACCAAGCGAGCAATACACAAAAACACACAAAAAGTATTATTTAAAAGCTCAGATATAAAGTACACTACTGAATAACGAAACCTTTCAATGAAGCACTCTCACTCTTAAATATTCAAGGAGAAAAAAGTTTCTGTTACAGCAGCGACAAAGAATAAACAGTAATGAAGTGAATATACTCAAAACATAAACAAAGCTAAAACAAGCAAGTAAACAAAACAAAGACAACTGAAAATCTAAATATTAGCTGCTAATGATGTGCTTCCTACAAGCTATTAAACTGGCATATGTCATCCTGACCTGTGACAATAAACACTTTCTGCTAAAGATGAGCGGGAGGAGTAACTGAACAACAAGGGTTTGTTTTTTTTTGTCATATTTCACACTTCTTTATGTCTGAACACCAATATCATACAAAAAGTATGTACAAGAAATAATAAGTATAGTAAGTGACATACAAGGAAGTATGTCTCATATCTTATATCCTTCCTGTGCCATTAAACGTCACATAGGGCTCCCATAGTAGTTCGGCAATTTGTCCTGTCTTCGGCGAGTCTTTCAACCTCATCAAGGGATTTTATGCCTGTTAATTTGGCCTCTCTTAACAATGTCCTCTTCAGAGTTTCACGCGGTCTGCCTTTTTCTTTGGCCTCTTGTGTTCCACTTGATAGCTTGTTTTGGGATTCTCTGATTGTTTCTTCTCATAACGTGACCAACATATGTCCATCTCTTTTTCCTGATCACCCATGAAACTGGTTGTAGTTCAGTCATCTGTCTTATCTCTGCATTGTTCTTGAACTTGTTCCACTTTATACTGAGTATTTTTCACGGAAGTACATGGAAATACTGTTTCCCAATCCATTTTACAACTATACCCCCTAACATATCAAGACCAGCGGTTTTTGTGTGGCACGGACAGGAACGTCCGCGTTTTTTTTCTGGGCACGGGAAGAGTTAAGTGTAGTAAGTGACATACCATAAGTATGTAAGTAAAGGTAAAGATAGTCCCATATCAAATGCCGTAGGGGATGAAGTGTTAGAGACCTCACTATACTGGGCCATCAGCGTATGAGGCAGGTTGGCCAGTTCCTTTCCTCACTGCCTTAACTTCGCAGATTTTCTCTGGTACCCATTTTACGAAGCTGGGTCAACGTCAGGGCTGTATTGGTCAGAAAAAAATAATCCTGTTCAGCTGGGGGTTCAAACCCTTGACCATTCGGTTGCTAGATGAGTGCTCTAACCACTACGCCAGCCAGTTCCCATTTAAGTATGTACAGGAAATATTAAGTGTAGTAAGTGACATACCAGAAATGAGATATGAATCTGTGCAAAACATCGCGACAATACTTGAGGTCCTCACTTGGTAGATCTCTGTCATCACAGAGATGTGGAATGATGTAACGCAGGTGAGAAAGAATCTTACAACATACCTGTTGGTCTTCCAACAGTATTTTTGCTGTCTGTCTGCACAGATGGAAAAAAAAAATGAAAATTCAAGTCCAGCAACAACTTTAAAAATGAAAATAACTTTAAAAATATACACAGTTATTATAACAAGACATTTCATATCTTTTTAGATCAAAAGCTCAATTTATTTTTTTATGTGTGTTCCATGTCAAGTTTAAATGTCCATGTCAGGTTTAAATGTCCTATGTCAAATTTAAATATCTCATGTAAAGTTTAAATGATTCTATAAACTGGCGATCACTTTCATATTGGGTTATGCACTTACCTGAAAGATGTTAGAATACTTTGAATATCCTGGAGTGTCACATGGTGCTCATTGTTAAGGAATTCTTCGGAGATTGAAAAGAGCTGAAATACAACAAGTGAGAAACAAACATTTTTGGGTGTAAAGGTAAAGGTAATCCTGTCATGCCTTAGAGGCACATAATATGGCGTTAGTGCCCATATTTTCCTTGACCTATCAGCACACTAGAGGATGATATGGTCAGTATCATGCCTGGCCACCTTTCCTTCCACAACTCCTGAAGTAGTCAGGCACCCATTTCTACAGCTGGGTGACTGGGATGCCTCCACCCGGATTCAAACCCCCCGACCTTCGCCATGAGAGACCAGTGCACTAACCACTTCACCACTCAGATACCTGCGCATATATAAAATTAAATATAAAAATATAAACAATGGCGCTGCAGTAAAGCGAGATAAGAAAATGGTCTTGTGGCTTGGTGGCTACCTGCCCTGGCAGAGTTCATGGTCTAAATCCCAGGGAACTCTCTTTGTACTTTTCTCACATCTAAAATGCTTTGTCTGCTACATTTTGACTGCTAACCATATAACACTGTGTTAAACCTGTTCACTGTGTGAAGGCTTCATTGTTTCTTATGTGAAAAATGTGTAAGAAAATGTTAAGACTATTTAAAACAAAAGAAATTATGTGTAACATTTCAATGGGCCTAATTACAGAGGCAAATCTGACTCCTTTGTAACAGCTATTAAACAATGTCACTCTGATGAAACAAACTGCTTAGTGTTTGAGAACTACAACATACAGCAATAAGGGTTACTGAAACACAGTCTGAATTCAAAATTCAGATATACTTAATCTTTCCTTTCTCCAGTCATATTCCCTCTCTAATATACTCTCATCTATTCTTTCTTTATCTGCAGCTGATATTCTAGGACCTTCACTGCATTATATTACAAACTCTCTACTTCAACTACATTCATCTATTCCACTCATCCTTTGCTCAGTCTGACAACTATTGTATTCCTTTCTCCTCTTTCCCCTTTCCCTACCTCCTTTTTACTACCAACCAGTCAGACTGGTATAATACCTCACAAGTCTTCATTTAAACATTTACAATACTTCACCTTACACACTCTCTTATGCAGCTTCTTGCAAGTCACAGCAAAGTGCTCCCTTTTTCTATTCTATTATTTGTTTCCATTCTAATCTGTTATATATCACTGATGTGAATTTATATTTTCTCTTCTCTTCCTATTTCTCTGTATTGTATAGTTCTGTATAACTACGGTTTAAACCAAAATGTTAAAACTGCGTGTTCATTAATTAAAAAAGCTGTTTCTACTTTTGTTTTAAATAGTATTTACAAGTGAGATACACAAAAACTGCCAGGAGATGAAATAAAACAACTGAGATATACAAAAATTGTCAGGTGGTGAAATACAACAGGTGAGATACACAGAAACTGCCAGGAGATGAAATACAACAAGTGAGATAAAACTGCCAGGAGGTGAAATAAAACAACTGAGATATACAAAAACTGTCAGGAGATGAAATGCAACAAGTGAGATATACAAAAACTGTCAGGAGGTGAAATACAACAGAGATACACAAAAACTGCCAGGAGCTGAAATGCAACAAGTGAGATATACAAAAACTGCCAGGAGGTGAAATACAACAAGTGAGATATACAAAAATTGTCAGGTGGTGAAATACAACAAGTGAGATACACAAAAACTGCCAGGAGATGAAGTACAACAAGTGAGATACACAAATACTGCCAGGAGATGAAATAAAACAACTGAGATATACAAAAACTGCCAGGAGATGAAATACAACAAATGAGATACACATAAACTGTCAGGAGCTGAAATACAACAACTGAGATACACAAAAACTGCCAGGAGATGAAATACAACAAGTGAGATATACAAAAACTGTTAGGAGCTGAAATACAACAAGTGAGATATACAAAAACTGTCAGGAGATGAAATACAACAAGTGAGATATACAAAAACTGTCAGGAGGTGAAATACAACAAGTGAGATATACAAAAACTGTCAGGAGATGAAATACAACAAGTGAGATACACAAAAAACTGCCAGGAGCTGAAATACAACAAGTGAGATACACAAAAAACTGCCATGGCATGTAAAACAACAAGTGAGGTACATAAAAGCTGCCAGGAGCTGAAATACATTGACATAACCAGACAAAAACATGGACATACATAGCGTGAATGGTAGGAACACGATCAGATATAACTGGACAAAAACATGGACAGATAAGGCAAGACAGTTAGAAACATGTACACACATAACTAGACTGTCAGAAACACAGACAGTCATGGCAAGACAGAAAGATTGAGATATTACTAGACAAAACATGTGCCAATCAAAGGTATGAACATTACCAAGAAATAAGCAGAATCAGAAGTAAACATTAAACAGGTTATCATTTCAAACTGGCATAAAATTTCAGTTGTAACCTGCCTCAGCTGTCAACAAGCAAAATAACAAAAGAACAAGTGTTAACTTTTTAGCCATGGAAAGATGCTTTATCCTGTGGTTGCTCAAAAAGACTAAGTGTTTCTTCAATCTGACTCACTGTAAACATTCATCATCATCATCATCATCAGGTGCCGTGCCGACTGGCGTTGGGTATTATGCTTCTCCAGAGTACCCGATCCTTCATGCAGGCCATCAGTTCAGTTGGTGATCTCCTCTCACACCATCCCATCAGACTGTCCGGTATCATTTCTCTTGGTCTTCCTCTTGATCTTCTTCCTTCTATTTTTCCTGTTGTTATAATATTTTCAATGCCCCTCTTCTCATTGCATGTCCTATGAAAGTACATTGTCTCTCTCTTATTTTTTTGACAAGGGTTTTTGTCTCTCCAGCTCTTCTCATACATTCTTCATTAGTTATTTTTGCTGTCCAGGGGATTCGCAACATTCTTCTAATAAACCACATTTCTGCTGCTTCCAATGATTTTTATGCAGATCTGCCTATTGTCCATGATTCACTTCCATATAACAAGTTCATTATAGCATTTTAGGACTCGTTTTCTAACATTCATTAATAAGGATGTGTTGGATAATATGTTTCTCATTCTCTGAAATGCAGTCTTTGCTTGGGCTATTCTGTTCCTAATTTCTGTTTTGCATTTCTCATCTGAAGTTATTACTGTTCCAAGGTATTTGAATTTCTGCACCTGCTTTAGAATAGTTCCATTTAATTTTATACTGCATGTTGGTGGATTCTGTTTCTTAGATATAACCACAGTCTCTGTCTTTTCGATGTTCAAAGTAAGGCCCTTCTGTTCATTTTCTTTGGCAACTTTATCCAAGAGATTTTGCAGGTCTTGTTGGTTCTCAGCTATCAGTACTGTGTCATCAGCATATTGAAGGTTGTTAATATTGTATATAAATAAATACGTGTATAAATATTCTGTTATAACTTTGTGTGATTCATGTAGTTCAATATCTTATCTTTCAAAGAAAGTACAACTTGCTAGGTTTTATAAAAGAAAAGACAGTAATTTTTCCCCCCTAAAATAAATATATAAAAACAAAAAACCCTCAGTCTTCTAGGAACAAAGAACTCAAAATCTGCCCGAACCCAAATGAGTTAATATACAATATAACAATAATATAAACTCAAATATTAATTTCCCACATTAACAAATACAGGAATAAATGGCTTCTCACTAAATGCACATTCAGTGCTTGTCTTGAGTCAAAGAGCTCTGGAGAGACAAGCTGCAGCAATCTAGAGTTCACATAATCACTGTCCATCTCAGCTTTGACTGTCATTTTATAGCTGCCTGCCATCTGACAGATGTCATAAGCTGTCAGCTTGCATAAAACTTCTGCACACAGAACTCGTAGCTGATCAGTGTCAGCCAGACCCTCCTTTCTGAGAAAATCACTTACATCTGAAGAAAGAATATGCAAAAAATAAACTTGTGCCACAATATGAACTGAAACATTGTTTATATCTTCCTTTGACAGACTTTAGTCTGATATTTCTGTCTTCCATGAGCATTACAGTTTACTCACACATCTTTAATAAGCTTTAAAGGTCACTCACACATCTGTGATAAGCTTTATAATTCACTCACACATCTGTGACAAGCTTTATAATTCACTCACACATCTGTGACAAGCTTTATAATTCACTCACAAATCTGTGATAAGCTTTATAATTCACTCACATATCTGTGATAAGCTTTATAATTCACTCACACATCTGTGACAAGCTTTATAATTCACTCAAACATCTGTGACAAGCTTTATAATTCACTCACAAATCTGTGATAAGCTTTATAATTCACTCACACATCTGTGATAAGCTTTATAATTCACTCAAACATCTGTGACAAGCTTTATAATTCACTCACACATCTGTGACAAGCTTTATAATTCACTCACACATCTGTGACAAGCTTTATAATTCACTCACAAATCTGTGATAAGCTTTATAATTCACTCACACATCTGTGATAAGCTTTATAATTCACTCACACATCTGTGACAAGCTTTATAATTCACTCACAAATCTGTGACAAGCTTTATAATTCACTCACACATCTGTGATAAGCTTTATAATTCACTCACACATCTGTGACAAGCTTTATAATTCACTCACACATCTGTGATAAGCTTTATAATTCACTCACACATCTGTGATAATCTTTATAATTCACTCACATATCTGTGATAAGCTTTATAATTCACTCACACATCTGTGATAAGCTTTATAATTCACTCACACATCTGTGATAAGCTTTATAATTCACTCACATATCTGTGATAAGCTTTATAATTCACTCACACATCTGTGATAAGCTTTATAATTCACTCACACATCTGTGATAAGCTTTATAATTCACTCACACATCTGTGATAAGCTTTATAATTCACTCACACATCTGTGATAAGCTTTATAATTCACTCACACATCTGTGATAAGCTTTATAATTCACTCACACATCTGTGATAAGCTTTATAATTCACTCACACATCTGTGATAAGCTTTATAATTCACTCACACATCTGTGACAAGCTTTATAATTCACTCACACATCTTAGGACTGATGGACAAGAGGAGGAGGAGTAAAAATAATGAGAAAAAATATAACAAGATAAATAAAGAAATAAGACGCAAATGCAGAGAAGCAAAAGAAGTGTGGTTAAATGAGCAGTGCAGACAGATAGAGGACTCTCATATTAATGACAGCAAAAACATGCACAAACGAATTAATGAACTCACAGGCAGGAAAACAAAATATACTACAGGATGCCTGAAATCGAAAGAAGGTAAAATGTTAATGGGAAAAGAAGACATTGTGGACAGGTGGACAGAGTATATCGGTGAGCTATATGGAGGAGAAAGACCAGAATTAACACCAGATACTGAAAACTGTGAGGGACCACCAATACTTGAAAATGAAATCATAGATGCCATCAAACACATAAAGAAAGGAAAAGCGACTGGACCTGATAATATAACAATAGAAGAAATAGAGGCACTAGAGGAAACAGGAATAAAAATAATACCCAAGTTACTGAATGACATTTACAACAGTGGTTATATTCCCAGTGACCTGATTAAATCCACGTTTATAGCACTACCAAAGAAACCAGGTGCAAAGGAATGTGACGACCACCGGACTATCAGCCTCTCATGTCACATAACGAAGCTACTTCTGAGAATAATTATGAGGAGAAGAACAAGGAAAAAGATAAAAATGGAAATAGCAGATGAACAGTTTGGATTTGTTGAAGGAAAGGGAACACACAATGCCATTTATGCTTTACGAACACTAACAGAAAGAGCTTTGGAAGTACAGAAAGATCTCTACTTATGCTTCATTGATTACACCAAGGCATTTGACAAGGTGAAACATAATGAAATTATTAAAATGCTTGAAGACATCAGTATAGACGGCAAAGACCTGAGGATTGTAAAACATCTATACTGGCAGCAAGAAGCAGCAGTTCCAGTTGAAAATAGAACTGGAAAATATCAATCTATAAAACGAGGGGTGCAACAAGGATGTGTACTATCTCCAGACCTTTTTTCTCTGTATAGCGAGAATATTCTAAGAACAATCATCACAGAACCAGGCATAAAAATTGGAGGATACAATATTAACAACCTTCGGTATGCTGACGACACAGTACTGATAGCTGAGAACCACAAGACCTGCAAACTCTTGGATAAAGTCGCCAAAGAAAGTGAACAGAAAGCCCTTACTTTGAACATCAAAAAGACAGAGACTATGGTTATATCTAAGAAACAGAATCCACCAGCATGCAGTATTAAATTAAACGGAACTATTCTAAAGCAGGTGCAGAAATTCAAATACCTTGGAGCAGTAATAACTTCAGATGGGAAATGCAGAACAGAAATTAGGAACAGAATAGGCGAAGCAAAGACTGCATTTCAGAGAATGAGAAACATATTGACCAACACATCCTTATCAATGAATGTTAGAAAACGAGTCCTAAAATGCTATATTGAACCTATCTTGTTATATGGAAGTGAATCATGGACAATAGGCAAGTCTGCACAAAAATCATTGGAAGCAGCAGTCATGTGGTTTATTAGAAGAATGTTGCGAATCCCCTGGTAAGCAAAAATAACTAATGAAGAATGTAGGAGAAGAGCTGGAGAGACAAAAAATCCTTGTCAAAAAGATAAGAGAGAAACAATGTACTTTCATAGGACATGCAATGAGAAGAGGGGGCATTGAAAATATTATAACAACAGGAAAAATAGAAGGAAGAAGATCAAGAGGAAGACCAAGAGAAATGATACTGGACAGTCTGATGGGATGGTGTGAGAGGAGATCACCAACTGAGCTGATGGCCTGCATGAAGGATCGGGTACTCTGGAGAAGCATAATAGCCAACGCCAGTCGGCACGGCACATGATGATGATGATGATCTGTGATACGCTTTATAATTCACTCACACATCTGTGATAAGCTTTATAATTCACTCACACATCTGTGATAAGCTTTATAATTCACTCACAAATCTGTGATAAGCTTTATAATTCACTCACACATCTGTGATAAGCTTTATAATTCACTCACACATCTGTGATAAGCTTTATAATTCACTTACACATCTGTGATAAGCTTTATAATTCACTCACACATCTGTGATAAGCTTTATAATTCACTCACACATCTGTGATAAGCTTTACCTCATCATTCAGCTTTCCTCTGTATCTTCTGACACTGACTTTTTATGAGAAAATAAACCTTTACTGTGATGTAAGAAACCTTTACTGTGATGTAAGAAACCTTTACTGTGATGTAAGAAATCTTCACTGTGATGTAAGAAATCTTTACTGTGATGTAAGAAAGCTTTACTGTGATGTAAGAAATCTTTACTGTGATGTAGGAAACTTTTACTGTGATGTAAGAAACCTTTACTGTGATGTAAGAAACCTTTACTGTGATGAAGGAAACCTTTACTGTGATGAAAGATACCTTTACTGTGATGTAAGGCCGAAGAAAAAGAGGTCGAACACATGAACTCTAAAGAGGACATTGTTAAGAGAGGCCAAATTACTATGCATAAAATCCCTTGATGGGGTTGAAAAGATCGCTGAAAACAGGTAAAGTTGGCAAACCACTATGAGAGCCCTATGTAACATTTAGCGGCATGGGAAGGATGTAAGATGTAAGTAAGAAGAAACCTTTTCTGTGAAGTAAGAAAACACTAACAACTAACCAGTTTTCTCCTCATATTATCATGCTTTTCTGTATGACTTTGAATCATCATGTTAAAGCTGATGAGCATCAAGCTCAGTGTTTCATCTATCACATTTAAATAAGAGTACATCTCATAATTATAATCAAATAAGCCTCAAATAAGCATACATCTCACAATTATAATCAAATAAGCCTACATCTCACAATTATAATCAAATAAGCCTACACCTCACAATTATAATCAAATTATTATAATCAAATAAGCCTACACCTCACAATTATAATCAAATAAGCCTACACCTCACAATTACAGTCAAATAAGCCTACACCTCACAATTATAATCAAATAAGCATACATCTCACAATTATAATCAAATAAGCATACATCTCACAATTATAATCAAATAAGCATACATCTCACAATTATAATCAAATAAGCCTACACCTCACAATTATAATCAAATAAGCCTACACCTCACAATTATAATCAAATAAGCCTACACCTCACAATTATAATCAAATAAGCATACACCTCACAATTATAATCAAATAAGCCTACACCTCACAATTATAATCAAATAAGCCTACACCTCACAATTATAATTAAATAAGCCTACACCTCACAATTATAATCAAAGAAGCATACACCTCACAATTATAATCAAATAAGCCTACACCTCACAATTATAATCAAATAAGCCTACACCTAACAATTATAATTAAATAAGCCTACACCTCACAATTATAATCAAATAAGCATACATCTCACAATTATAATCAAATAAGCATACATCTCACAATTATAATCAAATAAGCATACATCTCACAATTATAATCAAATAAGCATGCATCTCACAATTATAATCAAATAAGCCTACATCTCACAATTATAATCAAATAAGCCTAAATCTAACTTAAGATAAATGTAATTTGTGACGAGATGGGGAATACCTTGACAGAGACAGAGGAAATTCTAGAAAGATGGAAGGAATATTATAGAGGAATGTATGAAATAACTGACTATGAAAGCAGAAATCAACAGTGTGAATTATTATTGGAGGAGAAAGAACCCGAACCAACAATTGAAGAAGTTTTATAGGCAATAAAGAATCTGAAAAATGGTAAATCACCAGGATGTGATGAGATAACAGCTGAACTTATTAAAGCAGGAGGAAAGGAATGTGCAACAATCTATCATGCACTATGTAAAAAGATATGGCATTCAGGTATTTGGCCAAAAGAATGGAAAAGGTATTCATACCACTGCCAAAAAAAGGGTAACCTGAAATTACGCACAAACTACAGAACCGTTGCCCTGATTAGTCATGGCAGTAAAATTCTGTTAAAAATCATAATAGGTAGACTTCGTAAGAAAATAGAAAAAGAAGTCAATATGGTCCAAGCTGGTTTTAGGCAAGGAAGAAGATCAAGAGATCATATATTCAATATAAGATTAATAATAGAGAAATGCAGAGAGTTTAATGTGAATCTATATTTATCCTTTATAGACTACTCAAAGGCATTTGATTGTGTACAACACCAGAAACTTTGAGAAATAATGGAAAAAAAATGGGATTTCCAACACATTTGATACAATTAACATCACTGCTGTATCTAGACCAACAAGCAGCAGTAAGAATAAATGGTGAAACAACTTGGTTGACATAAAACAAGGGGTCCATCAGGTGCATATTTAACTTATATACTGAAAATATAATGACGAATGTTAGAGAAGATATAGACAAAGAATATTACGATGCCATAACAATTGGAAGTTATGAATTACCAGAGGTTAGATATGCTGATGACACAGTATTACTGTCCACAACACAAAAAGGAATGGAAAAACTAATTATGTTAGTCCGTAAGAATAGTGAAGAGCAAAACCTCTATCTTAATGTGAAGAAAACTAAATTGATAACAACTGACAAAACAAACAAGGCAGCTGAAATATGTATCAACGAGGAAAAACTAGAAGAAGTGGAGAGTTTTGAATATTTTGGATCACTGCTAACTAATAATGGAGATACAATGAGGGAAATTAAAAGGAGGATATCTCTTCAGAAAGTAAAACAACTAAAGAATCTGTGGAGAGGAACAGACAGAAGTACAAAAATAAGATTTTTAAGGGCATGCATCTTTCCCATCATAACATATGCCTGTGAGACCTGGACACTTAACAAAACAGCTGAGAAAGACATAAATGCCTTTGAATGTAAATGCTACTGAAGAGTTTTTCAAATATGGACACAAAAAAGAAAAAATATATCCATACTACAAGAACTTAATATTGAAGAAAGCTGGCCAGTAAAGAGAATTAAAGAGAGAAAACTTAAATATTTTGGACACATTAAACGTCATGATAATCTAGAGAAGACTGTCTTGGAAGGGTACATACTGGGAAAAAGAAGAGGGAGACCAAGGCGATGATGGCTGCAAGACATCGTTGATGATCTGCAAATGGATGCATCAGCAGCAGGCCATCTTGCTCACAACTGAGAGCCCTATAGGAGTGCTGTTAGGGAGGCAAAGTCCCACAAGGGACATGCAAATGAATGACTGAATGAATGAAGCCTACATCTCACAAAAGCCTACATCTCAAAATTATAATCTTCTTCTTCTGCATTCGAGGTTGTTGGTCACTTCAGATCCTGATCCCTGTCGACATAGCAAAGTACACAGTCCTCTCCAGATCCTGATAATAGCCCCTAAGCTTTTGCCCCAAGCTTGTGTCTTCTGGCCATGTCTCACGCCTCAGGTCTGCATGGTTTGGGCATTCTTGTAGGATATGTTCTAGAGTCTTGACTCCACTGCCACATGGACACTTGTCTGTGCGAGACATTTTGAGTCAATGCAGGTGGCTCAGTAGTCTGCAGTGCCCTGTCCTTAGGCGAAAGAGGATGGTTTGCTGATGTCTTTGTGATTGGTGTATTGGATCTAGTTCACTGTTGCATTTCAGTTTCTTTTTCTATTCAGATCTGCACTGGTTACAGATTATAGTTTTCAGTTCTTGGTTGTTTACTGGATGACTGATTTGATCTTGACTGCTGCCAGCTTTGGATAGGCTGTCAGCTATTTCATTGCCAGATATTTCACAGTGGGACCATGATTGTTGACAGTGTAAGGTGCTTCAGTTCTGTTGTGATTTCCTGTATGTTTGCCTGTGGGTTCTTTGTTTTTAGAGATTCCAGAAGTGCCCTACAGTCCATGAAGAAGGCTGTTTTGTGTGGTGGCTGCTGGTTTTCTGTTTTAAGTGTTCTGAGGGCTTCAAGGAGGCCTCTTGTTTCTGCCCTGTGATTGGAGGAAATCTTTCCCATAGCAAAGGCCTTTTGGTTTGTCTCCCATCTGTGTATCTTATGTAAACACCCCCACCTCCATTTTTTACTGCTTTTTCTGCAGAGCCATCTGTGTACACATGTGTCCATTTAGCTGGGTTGTATTTGCTGTCAATCAGCTCCTAGGTTAGTGTCTTCATCTGAAGTGTTGTTAGGTAGTCCTTTTTAAAGTGTACGCCTTGTACCTCTGTGAGGACTGTTATCTTTTCACAACTTGGAGTGGTTCAGTTTCTTCATGAGAGATGGGAAGGAGGTCTTTACAGTGTTGTTGCAACTGTGTTGTCAGATGGTTGAAGCTGATTCTTTTCAGTCTGTTTTTTGTGTACTCCTGAATTCTTTGTTTTCTGTTTCCAGCAGGTGTGGCTTCCAGGTTAGCTTTTTGTCCAGTTTCACTCCGAAGTATGTTGGCTGTTCTGTCTGTGTAAGCTCTATTACAATCAAATAAGCCTAAATCTCACAATTATAATCAAATAAGCCTATATCTCACAATTATAATCAAATAAGCCTACAGTGAGACCTGGACACTTAAAACAGCTGAGAAACACATAAATGCCTTTGAATGTAAATGCTACAGAAGAGTTTTTCAAATATCATGGACACAAAAAAGAATAAATATATCCATACTACAAGAACTTAATATTGAAAAAAAGGCTGGTTAGTAAAGAGGATTAAACAAAGGAAACTTAAATATTTTTTACATATTAAATGTATGGCAATCTAGAAGATCATCTTGGAAGGATACATAATGGGAAAAAGAAAGAGAGGAAGACCAAGGTGAAGATGGTTGCAACACATCTTTGATGATCTGCAAAAGGATGCATCAGCAGCAGAGCATCTTGCTTGCAACTGAGAGGCCTACAGGAGAGCTGTTAGGGAGGTAAAGTTCCACAAGGGGCATGCAAATGACTGATTGACTGAAGCCTACATCTCACAATTATAATCAAATATGCCTACATCTCACAATTACAGTCAAATAAGCCTACATCTCATAATTATAATCAAATAAGCCTACATCTCACAATTACAATAATGAAAACATCTCTTGCCTACATCTCCCATGTTAAAATTAATGTAGTTCTTTATGTCATCTTACATTAACTCGGTGGAAAATATTAAGAAGCAGATTTTTGTGCATGTAAAAAAGTTTGTAAATACACTTGTCCATCATAAATCTGGCAATCATTTCAATCACTTAATTCATTCATTTGCATGTCCCTTGTCTATCAGTTACCTAGCTCAAATTTCTACAAGATACATTTCAGGTTTGCCAGGTCATTATACTGATCCACCATTAAAAATCTGGTGGCACTAGCTGTTGCATCCGCTGGCTGTGGGCATTTTAAAAACACCAGTCAATCATTTACAATTGTCAGCTGGGCATTTTTATTATACCCTGCTGACAGTCATGGCTCTCATGAACACAGACAGTGCTACTCGTGGTGTGACCAGCACAAATCTTTGCTATCCATCACATACAAGCTAGAACTTGTGAAAAAAACTTGACAGTGGCATGTATGTGCAAAGCTTTTGTGATTTATACAGCACTGGTTCATCTACAGTTTATGACATAAAGAAAGAGAGATAAAAACTGCTCAAGTTCTGTGCTGACAGTGATTCAAAGAAGCAGATGTGCTGTAAGGAAAACAATAAATGTAGGAAAAAGTGGAGAACTAGATAAGGTTCTGAAGAAGTGTTTTAGGCTACGCTAAAGTGAAGGTGTAGTGAGAAACATTCAACGGACAAGGAAGCGGTTATTAAATTTGTTGACACATTTGCCAAGTTAGTGTCAGATGAAAAATTAAGTCCAGAACAGGTTTACAATGTGGATAAAACTGCACTGTTCTGGAAATGTACAGCAAGAAGAACTCTTGACTACCAACAGGTTATAAAGCATTAAAGACTGTGTCATTGTGCTGGGCTGTTCAAATGTGGCAGGGACCTATGGTGTAATTTGCTGGTCATCAGTAAAAGTTTACATCACCAGGTTTTCAAAGATATTTATAGTTTCCAAAAAAGATGGATAACATCTGACAAATCACTGGACTGATCTGAGAATTACAACATCAGAGCTCACTTGACTCTCTTAGCCTGGGTCTGTAAGATAATGCTTATTTTAAACAACTGCCCTGCTAATCTGAAAGTACAACTCCTGATAAAGAACAATGTTTGTTGGTATCTACCTTCCAGGACAATGGCATATTATGTTTCTTGAAGTTTAAGTATCACACCCATTTTATGAAGCATCTACTGAGTGAAGTTAACTCTAGTAGACAGTACGTGAATTCCTTGGAGAGTATAATATAAGAGATATGGTTTACTGACTGTCAACACTTGGAAGTCTATAGAGGCATCCACAATGAAAAATGGACGGCATAAGTTACGGCCAGGGTTAATGTCCGAGTCTGCAACTGGTGAAGACAGTTGCGACTTTTCAGGGTTTCAGACTTCAAAGGAAAAACATATATAGGAACTGTTTGCTTTTGCTCATGATCTATCTAATCCCGCTGATAAAGATCTTGCATCCAGAACAGATAAAATAATGGTGAGGAATGGTGATGAATGGTGATGAATGAACATTGATGATGACACTCCTACTGTTCATAATTATACTGACTCAGAAATTGTGCAGATGGTTTTAAGTCAGAACAATGAGCCAGTGAAGGAGAAAGTAGTGATGAAAATGAGGAAGATGTGGCAGAAAGTATTGATTGGTTAATTCAGCTGAAATGTGAACTGAAAAAAAAAAGGTCTACAGCAATGCAGTTTTATAAGTGAACAAGAAATATGAACCTTTACCTGCTGCAGGATAAGTTATGAAGCAGCTCAGCCTGCAAGATATATTCCAAGAAAGCATAAAACAGAGGAGTGAGTACTTCTTCAACGTCTGCTCTCATAGATCAGTTACCCCCATCACCATCCATTCCTGATATATCAGTCGTCATCCAAGATGAAGAAGATAGCAAAACTGGCTGGCTTTCACCTCAAACCATGTAAACTGCTTAGCTGCAAATTCCAGCTCTTCACTTTAGAAGTGGCAGTGATGGAGCTTCTTATGTAAGTCAACAGAATTATATGTACTTGTAACCTTTACAGTATTTTACCTCTTGTGTTTCAGTAAAATATACTTGAGCTTCATAGACTACTGTAAAGCAATCAATAAAGTGAGACACATATAAATTATAAGAATGCTGGAAGACATCAACATAGATGGGAAAGATCTGAAACTCATCAAAAACATATACTGGCAGCAATCAGCAGGAATGAAGGTTGAGACAAGAGCAAACTAAGACATAAAACTGGGAGTGAGACAAGGATGTATTCTATCTCCTGACCTCTCCTTGTACAGCGAAAACATAATGAGAAATATAGAGAGCTTGCCAGGAATATCAATTGGCGGGTACAACCTTAACAACTTAAGATATGCAGACGACACAGTTCTGATTGCTAAAAGTGAAGGGGAGCTACAGGCTCTTCTGGACATCGTGGTTTATGAAAGTAAAAGTAAAGGTATCAGCCTGAATAAAAAGAAGACTGAAGTGATGATCATCTCAAAGAAAAAAATACCACCAAATGTAGCATTACCATCGATGGCACAGAACTGAAACAAGCTGATAGATTCAAGTACTTAGAAACAATTATAACAGCTGATGGGAAATGTCACAACGAAATAAAAATCAGACGTGCTCAGGCCAAGTCAGCATTGTAGAAAATGAGAAACATATTGTGCAACAGATCCATATCAATAGAAACAAGATTCTGAGTACTTAAATGTTACATCGAACCAATTTTGTTTGATGGATGTGAAGTAAAAATATCTCAGCAGACGGGCTGTGGCATGGCAAAGTATGTCAACTGATCAAGAACACCAAGGATTGCACAAGATGAAGAAGCAAATCGTCAGCACTATTTGCCACAGCACATAATGAGAAAAAGTATGTAAAGTGATGTGTAGAAATGATTTTTACTTCAAGTTAGGAAGATTTTAGAATTTTTTTTACTATAAAGAAGTTTGTAAAAATGATTTTTCTTCAGTGTAAAGAAGTTTTTGGACATGATTTTTACTTGATATAAAATAGTATGATTTCTCTTCCGTGTAAAGAGTTTATAACAATTATTTTGTTTTCTGGAAGTAAAGAAGTACAATATTACCAAACACACCCTGGTTAGTGACAGAATCATTGTCTGTTTCTGTCATATTATTTTCCACATCAAAGTCTGCACCAGCTGGGCTGCTGTGAAAACCAGAAGGTTCCAGAATATCAAAGTCTAAATCAACTTGAGGTCTGCTTGTTCCAGCAGTCACTTTCCTAGAAGAATGACCTTTTGAAAGAGCTTGCTTGGGATCTTTTTTCTTGCTAAACTGAAATATTACAAGCAAAGTATTTTAACATTTCATGACATTTCTTGCTGTAGAAAAACAACTCTGATCTTTCCAGTTTTTTTTTTTCCCCAGCTAGAATAATGTTCCATTCTTGGTGCTCTTCTCTTTGTTGTCTATATTAAAAATCTACCACTACACTTAAGCACTCTTCATGTGACCTTTTTTTGCTGATGACTGCAACATTTACAGTAGCAACTATGACATAAATAACCTACACGAAATGCTACAAAATGACATAAAGTTTGATTAAATGGAGTAATAATAACTGTATGTTGATAAACACCAACAAAACAAAATCCATGCTCATCACTACAAGACAGAAACTGCAGAATGCAATAAAAACCTCAACAGAGCTTTATGCTGGAACTACAGAAATAGAAAACATTTGTGAACATAAAACTCTCAGACTCACCAATGATCAACACTGAATTTGGAATTCTCACATACATAATCTAACAAACTTGATAGTACAGAAAGTTTATCAAATAGCCAAGATTAAACACTTTATCGACCAAGATGTGAGAAAGACATGCTACATACCACATATATAAACACACTTAGACTACTGCTCCACAGTCTGAGATGGATGTTTTGTCTCAAACACAAAAAGGCTCCACTCACTTTACAAATGAGCATTAAATCTGATTTGTGGCAAACACCCAGTATAAACTGCTGAACAGCACAAAGAACTAGAAATTCTACCCCTCAAATATAGAATTATTTTTTAAAAGCTTAACGTTGTTCACAGAATTTTGTCGCACAATGCTCTGCCTTACTTGTGGCCATTGTTTACGTCCTGCATTAAATATAGCCAACGTTTAAGAGACTGTCTTCTTCCTAAACCCAGGCTAGATCTGTACAAGAAAAGTTTTGCACATTCTGTAGTATACCTCTGGAACCCCCTCCCCTCCAATCTAAAATCCATTAGTAATACTTCATCCTTTAACTCAAAGCTGTTTCTTTATTTATTGGCTTGTAACTATATGCCTCCATAGAATATCTAATAGCCCCTCATACCATGACTTGCCAGCCACCAAGTTCTGTTCTAAAAGAACATAGTTCTAAACATAATTTGTTAGATCATGTATCTTGTTAGAAACTATCTTAGCAAATATGCAAGAGTAGAATGTCAGAAAAACTCAATTGAAAATGTATTTGTGTGTGTATGTAAATGTGTGGGTGGCTATCTTACTAGATCAGTTACCTCTTATGTAGTTTATTATCCTATATTTCTAAACATAATATTTTCATCTTTCATTCTTAGGTCTTTTTTTGTTTTTTTTTCATGTAATGCAATGTTCTTCTAATAAACCACATTTCTGCTGCTTCCAATGATTTTTGTGCAGACCTGTCTATTGTTCATGATTCACTTCAATATAACAAGATAGGTTCATTATAGCATTTTAGGACTCATTTTCTAACACTCATTGATAAGGATGTGTTGGCTAATATGCTTCTCATTCTCTGAATGCAGTCTTTGCTTGGCCTATTCTGTTCCTAATTTCTGTTTTGCATTTCTCATCTGAAGTTATTACTCCTCCAAGGTATTTCAATTTCTGTACCTGCTTTAGAATAGTTCAGTTTAATTTCCACGTTGGTGGATTCTGTTTCTTAGATATAACCATAGTCTCTTTCTTTTTGATGTTCAAAGTAAGGCCTTTCTGTTCACTTTCTTTGGCCACTTTATCCAAGAGATTTTGCAGGTCTTGTTGGTTCTCAGCTATCAATACTGTGTCATCAGCATACCAAAGGTTGTTAATATTGTATCCTCCAATTTTTATGCCTAGTTCTGTGATAATCATTCTTAGAATATTCTCACTGTACAGAGAAAAAAGGTCTGGAGATAGTACACATCCTTGTCACGCCCCTTGTTTTATAAGTTGATATTTTCCAGTTTTATTTTCAACTCGAATTGCTGCTTCTTGCTGCCAGTATAGATGTTTTACAAACCTCAAGTCTTTGCTGTCTATACTGATGTCTTCAAGCATTTTAATAATTTCATTATGTTTCACCTTGTCCAATGCCTTGGTGTAATCAATGAAGCATAAGTAGAGATCTTTCTGTACTTCTAAAGCTCTTTCTGTTAGTGTTCATAAAGCATAAATGACATTGTGTGTTCCCTTCCTTCAACATATCCAAACTGTTCATCTGCTATTTCCATTTTTATCTTTTTCCTTGTTCTTCTCATAATGATTCTCAGAAAAGGCTTCGTTATGTGACATGAGAGGCTGATAGTCTGGTGGTCGTCACATTCCTTTGCACATGGTTTCTTTGATAGTGCTATAAATGTGGATTTAAGCAGGTCACTGTTGTAAATGTCATTCAGTAACTTGGTTATTATTTTTATTCCTGTCTCCTCTAGTGCCTCTATTTCTTCTATATTATCAGGCCCAGTTGCTTTTCCTTTCTTCATGTGTTTGATGGCATCTATTTTTCATCTTCAAGTACTGGTGGTCCATCACAGTTTTAAATATCTGGTGTTAATTCTGGTCTTTTTCCTCCATATAGCTCATTGATGTACTCTGTCCACCTGTCCACAATGTCTTCTTTTCCCATTAACATTTTACCTTCTTTTGATTTCAGGCATCCTGTGGTATATTTTGTTTTCCTACCTGCGAGTTCACTAAGTCATTTGTGCATGTTTTTGCTGTCTTTATAATGAGTCCTCTATCTGTCTGCACTGTTCATTTAACCACACTTCCTTTGCTTCTCTGCATTTGCGTCTTATTTCTTTATTTATCTTGCTATATTTTTCCTCGTTATTTTTACTCCTCCTCCTCTTGTCCATCAGACCTAAGATGTCGTCTGTCATCCATTTATTTTTAGGGGCTTCTTTTTTTTGGAGGTATTATCTCATTAACAGTTTGGTGGATAGAATCTCTTACAGTTTGGTGGATAGAATCTCTTAACATTGCCCAATGTTCATCTATACTATTTATCTTTGCTACTACAGTGTATCTATTTGTTATAATAACTCTGTACTGTTCTCGCAGTTCTTGGTCATTTTTAAGGAGTTCTGCATTCAGTTTGATGTTCCTCACTCTTCTGCCTGCTTTTTTTAGCTTTATTCTAATTTTTCCACAGAGTGGGTAATGGTCACTACTGCAGTCGGCTCCTGGCATGGTTTTTGTTGTTAGTAATGCATTGTGGAATCATTTGTATGTATGTATGTGTATATATATATATACTGTCCAAAAAAAGAAACGCTTAACTACTCATGATCCAATTTTAGCCATAAATTTGATATTCTATAGCTTTTTAAATTGAATGAATAAAATTTTCAAATTGCACACAATAATACCCAAGGGTTTAAACACTCACTTGACAGTTTCTTGCATCTGTGTGATGAGAATTTGTTAGTCCAAGGGGTTCTCAAGTTAGTATGGTGTGTGGCTTCTGTTTGCATCAATCAGCAACTGGCATCTCCTGGGGCATAGATGCGATCAGATGTCTAATGTGCACTTGTGGGATGGCCGCTCATTCTTCCTGGAGTGCCTGCCACAGACCACAATGACTGGCTGGAGAAATGTTTCAGTGACAAACATGTCTTTGCAGCTCATCCCATAGGTTTCATGTCTGGTGACAGGGATGGCCAGGGAAGGGTGAGAATGTTGTTGGCAGTCAGGAACTGTGTGGTGAAACGTGCAGAATGGGGTCTGGTATTGTCCTGTTGAAACACAGACTTTTGCTCAGACAAAAATGGAAGGATATGGGGTCGAAGAATTTCACTAATGTATTGCTGAGCATTCAAGTCTCCTTCAATCTGCACCAATGGACTCCTTCCACTGAAATTGATCATTCCCCATACCATTACACTTCCACCACTGTGCAGCAGAGCTTCAGCAATGCAATTCTGGGTAAAATGTTCATTTGGCCTATGATAGACCCTTCTCTGCATATCATGGCAATGCTACAAAAAGGAAGATTCGTCACCAAACCAGACACGTCTCCACTGCTGATACTGGTTGGCCCAAACAAGTCGATTTTGGCGATAGCGTCTCATTAAGACATGACATTGGTGAGGTCATCGTGCCGCCAATCCAGCTTCATGCAGTCTATTCCGGACAGTTTGATCAGACACATGACGTCCTCCAAGCAATAACTGGGCACTTGAGGAAGGTGTTGTAAACTTGTTTCTAAGGTGATGAAGCAGAATAAAGCAATCATCAGCTGCTGTTGTCACCCTGGGTCGTCCACTGAGGTGCCGGTCTTCAGCTGTGCCAGTGACTTGGAAAAAGTGCCAAAGTCGACTGATGGTGTTCTGCTGCACGTTTAAATGCCTGGCAACCTGACTTTGACTTTCACCTGCTTACAGGTGACAATAGCAATGCTTCCTAAATTTTGCGATAGACGTGCCATAATTGTCTGACTGAAAATTAACTGAATTTGTTTGTATAACCTCATCCTTTTATAGGGTTTCATTTGCGTGGGAGATAACTTGTGCTCACCGCAAAAATCATGACTTTTCCATAATGCAATGTGAGTTATCATAAAAAAAATGCGTGATTAGCAAGGGCAGCTACTGCGTTCTGACTATACATGAGAATAGCAAAATTCACGCTAAATCATGGACCTGATATCTTGGTGACAATTTTTGGTCTAGTTTGAGATACCTGGAAAAAAATTTTGTCTCATAACATATAAAAAAATGAAACTTATATAAGCTATGCGTTTCTTTTTTTGGACAGTATATATACATGTAATTGTGTACACCTTATTAAATCGAGACTGTGGGAAGCATGAAAGATGGAGTGATAAAGGGCAGAACGTAAGATAAGCCTGCGCACGCAATTCTTCACCCTTTTAAAATAAAGATCATTCATTCATTCATTCCTTTCTGCTCATTTCATTCAACTTTTTTTTTTTCAAATCCTCACATTTTTCTGCAACTTGGATCTAGACTACACTTTGTTCTCTCACATACTGAATGTGAATTTACGCAATACTTTGTTTTGTCACATACCTAATGTGGATTTACATAATACTTTGTTCTGTCACACACCGAATGTGAATTTACACAATACTTTGTTCTGTCACATACTGAATGTGAATTTACACAATACTTTTTTCTGTCACATACCGAATGTGAATTTACACAATACTTTGTTCTGTCACATACTGAATGTGAATTTACACAATACTTTGTTCTGTCACATACTGAATGTGAATTTACACAATACTTTGTTCTGTCACATACAGAATGTGGATTTACACAATACTTTGTTCTGTCACATAATGAATGTGAATTTACACAATACTTGGCTCTATCACACAATGTGAGTCACATAATACTTTCTCTGATCAAACATTTGAAATGATATAATGAAACATTATTAAAAAGGATTCTCTTACAGGAAGCCTGCCCACATATAGATGTCAGAACACACAAATGAAATTTCATACATGACACATCATCACGTAGACAGCAGAAACACATTCTCCTACATGACATATGATTAAGTAGACATCAGAACACACATACATGAATTCTCCTACATGACAATTGATCAAGAAGACATCAGAATACATACATTAATTCTCCTACATGGCATATGAGCAAGAGACATTAGAACACAAAGACAAGGGAAAATCAATAAATAAGTCAGAAATCTGCACAGACTGAAAACAACTGAAAATTCTTAGTGCATTTTTTTTTGTAATATGTAGCAGCATCAGCAGTTTGTGCAAAATTAGAACCAAAACTATATCCCAGCAGTCCATGATTATTTAACAGCAACCACTGCAATATAGCAAGTGTGCTAATGTGTGTACACAGGAAGAACAGTGGAGAGTTGTGTGTTTTCTGTGAGCACTAGCACAGAAGAAGTGTATAAAGAAATGCCTTACGTGCACGGTGAAAAGTGTATGTCAGGAAAAGCATTGTATAATTGTTTGAAGAAATTCAATAATGGATAAACCAGCATCACAGTCATCCTGTGGAGGTTGCAACCAAGACCACAATTCAGCATGTGGATGATACGATTTGTGCTGACTGATGCATATCGATAAACGACATAGCTGTTAATGTGGGCTGCTCTCATGGAATTGCCTAAAACATCGTGCATGAATGGGTAAAATACAATAGAGTCTGCACACAGTGGGTCCCATACCAGTTGTCTGCTGAACAAAAACGGAACGGAATGTCCATGCAGCATTTTATGTGTATCATGCAGATGGGGTGGACTTCATCAAATGAACTGTTACAGGAGGAGGGGGGGGGGGGGGGTGGTGTGAATCTTGCGTCCATCACTTTCAACCAGATTCAAAGTGATTCTCCATGGCATACAAACACCCCACCTTCCTATTCATCAAAAAGTTCAAGGTTATCCCACAAGATTATGGTAAACATTTTTTCTGGGACTATTAGGGCATCATATAGGCTGAATTCTGGGCTCATAGTGAAACTGTCAAAGCCACCTCATACTGTGTCACCTTGAAGAAACTGTGGCAGTCCATTCATAAAAAAAAAACACCCTGGTCTTATGGGTGCTGGCATGATTCTCTTAGAAGACAATGCCCACTCTCACATGGCCAGAACAATGAAGGAGTTGTTGAATACCTTCAGTTTGGAACACTTGGAGCATCCATCTTATAGCTTAGACTAAGCCCCCGGTGATTTCCATCTTTTTGGGCCACCGACAAATCACATGGGTGGTCGCCATTTCCTAAATAACAAAGACATCAAGGAGATAACTTGTTGGCTGCGGCAGCATCTAGAAACCTTCTTTGATGCTAACTTGTTGGCTGCGGCAGCATCTAGAAACCTTCTTTGATGCTAACTTGTTGGCTGCGGCAGCATCTAGAAACCTTCTTTGATGCTTGTGATAGAATTCTGTAAATGTAATTAAAATGCTAGACCGTTTAGTCAAGAGCACAGAATTCTAATATATTGTAATCCCTCATAAATTATTTCCCTTTAGTGTCTGCACTTTCCATGACCCAAGCTTGGGAAAAAAAATCAAAAACTGTCAAAACTAGGATGTTATGCTGTGACTGGCAACTTAGGCTGATTATGTGACAAAGTGACTGTTGGCTGGAGTCATGTTAAAAACAGTCACAAGAACTGTGAATTTGGGTACAAAGATTATGTTAGAAACTAGGATTTTTCCAGTAGTTGAAGGTCAAGTAAACAGTGTTTCTCATGTGAAGTCTGAGATATGTCAAGACATAAGTTTCTAGATTGAGGCTGGGAAAATCCCAGTCATATAAAAGAGGTAGAGTGACCAAGGAAGAGAAGAGATGAGATTAGATCAAGAAGTCATTTTAGAGCAGAAGTTGTCAATGAATTTCAGGCATACCTTAGTTTTGTTGCTGTAACATTTGTCCTTTGTAGGGCAAACTTTTTTCCTAGTTTAGAATGTGCATCGTTTGTAGTACTGTCTTTGTCAGGACTGAACATGAGATGTAATGGTTCATCTTTTGGAAGATGTGCTGTTGTGCACGACTGCTTGGAAATTCTGTAATGTTGTAAGCATGATTGTATAGTTTGTACTGTTCAGTAGTTAGATTCACTTCCTCTTGGCATTGACTTCGCGCCCAGGAAGTTCTATTGTATGCTTTTCTGGTCTTTGCCGTGCGGCAGCAGTTTTCAAGCCATTGGGCTTCATCAGTTCAATGCTCATTTTCCTCATCAATAACCTTTGTCAACGTTAGATTTAGCTGGAGTTCCTGAGTTGTGGATGTCGGTCTAGTTGAAGGAATGGAAGTCTAGTTCTTGATCTTGTGACACCGGTGTTATTGTTGCTGTGAATATGGACACTGTTGTTGTGTTGCTATGGGAACACAGAAGTAACAAATCTTGCCTACTGATTAACAAGTAGCAGAAAAATAAAATCAGTCAGGCAGACAACAATATGGATGATATATCAAGTGCAGTAGAGATCCAGTAACTTCTTTTATAGTTCTGAATATCAATGGAGAATGTTCCACTCTGTTTAAGGTCTTATGCACCCTAGGAGAGTCTAGTATATCTGGTTAAAGAGAGAGACGGTTCTCATACATCTTCATCTGGTGCCGTGTTGGCACATCAGTACCAAGCCATCCTAAGATACGCCTTTATTCTGGCTTTCAAAGACTTGTGAATCAATAAGATATGTGTCTAAAGGGGGACTGTGTTGAAAAATAAAAAAAGTTTAGGCAAGTACTCGTAGTCATTTTATTTTCTAGCTCATTTTCTGACTTACTGACTTGTCCTCGTACATGAATTCTCCTACACAACACATGGTTAAGAAGACATCAGAACACATTAATTCTCCTACATAACACATGATCAACTAGACATCTGAACATACTAATTCTCCTACATGACAAATGATCAACTAGACATCAGAACATACTAATTCTCCTATATAACACATGATCAACTAGACATCTGAACATACTAATTCTCCTACATGACAAATGATCAAGCAGACATCAAAACACATTAATTCTCCTATATGACAAATCTTACATCTTACATCCTTCCAGTGCCGTTAAACGTCACATAGGGGGCGCATCGAGTTTTTCAATCTCATCAAAGGATGTTATGCCCACAGCATCGGCTTCTCTTAACAATGTCCTCTTTAGAGTTTCACGTAGCTGAATTCTTTTTCTTTTGCCCGTTGTGTTCCACTTGACAGCTTGTTTTGGGATTCTCTTCTCATCATGTGACCAACATATGTCCATCTCCTTTTCCTGATCACCCATGAGACTGATTGTTGTTCAGTCATCTGTCTTATCTCTGCAATGTTCTTGAATTCATTCCACTTGATGCAAAGTATTTTCCTTAGGCATTTGTTTTCAAAAGAGTCTAATTTCTTGTCTATTTTTTTAGTTGATTCCCAGCTTTCACATGCATAAATGAGGGTGGATATCACATTTGAATTGAATAATCTTAACTTGGTTTTTGTGCTTTTAACTTTTGAATGCCATATGTTCCCAAGATTTTTGAAAGGGATGGCGACTGCAGTGAAACTGGTTTAAATAAATAAGGTAGACAGGTGTATGGTGCAGTTGTACAAAGTAAGGGAGGGAGTGAGTAAGGTGAGAAAAAAACGAATAGAAAGTATGAGAATGTATAAATGAAAAACATACAACATCCGATATTTCGGCATGAGCCTTATTCCAGGATACATACAAAACGTGCTGTTGTATGTTTTTCATTTATACATTCTCATACTTTCTATTTGTTTTTTTCTCACCTTACTCACTCCCTCCCTTACTTTGTAAAACTGCACCATACACCTTTGTCTACAAGATTTTTGAAGGACAAAGCTGCTTTTGCAATTCTAATTCTAACTTCTTTCCTGGTGTCACCATCCTGGTCTATATAGCTGCCAAGGTATGCAGATTGATTGAGTTCTTCAACATCTGTCTCTTCTATGTGTATTTTTCCATTTTGATTAATGGGAATTTTCATTATTTTTGTTTTGTCCTTGTTAATTTCAAGTCCTATTTTGCTAGCCAGTGAAGACAGGATATCTGTTTTTACTTGCATGGAATTCACATTGTTACTGATAAGAGTTATGTCATCAGCAAAATCAAGATCTTCTAGTTGGGTCTCATGTACTCAGTCAATACCTGTGTTACCTGTACAGCATTTTTTCATTATGAAGTCTATTGTAATTCCAAAAAGCAAAGGAGAAAGTATACATCCTTGTTTCATGCCTATTTCAATCTGGAACCATTCACTCATCCCTTCTTCTGTCTTGACTGCACAACCATATCCATTGTATAAGTCCTTAATGATGTTGACAATTTTAGATGGTATTCCATATAGACTTAAAATTCTTCATAATGAATCTCTGTGTATGCTATCAAATGCCTTTTTAAACTCTATGAAGTTCAGTATTAATGGTTTCTGCTTTTCAATATGTTCTTCAAGTATTATTCTGAGAGTAAAGATCTGGTCAAGACAGCTTCTCCCTTTTTGAAATCCTGCTTGTTCTTCTCTCACTGTGGTATCCACTATATGTTTAAGTCTATTCAAAATGACTTTGCAAAATACTTTTGACACAACTGATATTAAGGTTACTCCTCTCCAATTGTTACAGTCATTAAGGTTGCTTTTTTTTTTGGTATTTTAACAATGATTCCTTTTTTCCATTTAGAAGGGACCTTTTCTTCTTTCCAAATCTTGTTAAACATTCTCTGTAGTTGTCTCATGTTGTCACTATTGATAGCTTTTAACATTTCAGCTGCTATTTCATCTTCACCTGCAGCTTTGTTGTTAGCCATTAAATTCACTGCTGTTTCAATTTCATGCAATTTAATTTCATCTAGGTTGACATTTAGTTGTGGGACTGGTAAGTCAGTTTCAAGGTTTAACAATTCTTTTGGGTGTGGTCGATTAAGTATTTCTTGGAAGTGTTCAGCCCATCTTTGCTTTTGGTCTTTACTTAATGTTAATAGGGTTCCAGTTTTGCTAAGGACTGGTCTTTTTTTAGATGTAATAGTACCTGTTAGCCTCTTTTTTATGTTATATAAAGTTTTGCTGTTTCCTGTTTTTGCTGCTTTCTCTGCCTCTTTCGCCATACTGTCTATGTATTCTCTTTTATCCCATTCTAGCTGAACTTTTTACTTTCTTGTCTATTTCTTTGTATGTTGCTTTTCACCAGATCTTTTCCAAGATCTGTTTTTACATTCAACATGTCTAATTTGACTGCTCATCTTTCATGTATGTACTTCCATGTGTTTTCTGATATCAATGCTTTTCTATTTGGTTTTTTTTTCAGTCCAGCGCTTGCTTTTGCTGCTGTGATTATGGCTGTGCTATAAGAATTCCATAATTCATCTATACTTATCTCCTCTACTTCACTAGGTGTTGTGGAGTGATTGGCAAGTTCCTGACTGAAATTACTGTTAGTATTCTCTTCTTGTAGGATGTGGCTGTTTATCTTTCTATGTACTGATTTCTTGTGTTGGCTTTTCAGTTTTAGTTTTATTTTCCCTATGCACAGGTTGTGACCACTGTTAATATCTGCACCCCTCATCTATGACAGATGTTCTGTATTGCTTTCTAATACAAAAATGATCTATCTGGTTTCTAGTTCTATCATCTGGAGAAATCCACATTTTTTTATGTATCTCTTTGTGTGGAAATAGTGTGCCTCCAATGACCATGCCCTCTGTTAGACATATTTCAATTAATCTTTCTCCATTCTGATTAACCATGTCAATTCCTTCTTTCCCCATTACTTTTTCAACGTCGGTGACATCTTTCCCTACCTTAGCGCTGAAGTCCCCCATAACAATTAGGATGTTGTGTTTAGGGACTCTGTTGATAATTTGTTGTAACTGGTGATAGAAATCGTCTTTCACTTCATCATCTGCATCGTTCGTGAGTGCATAACACTGTATTATTGTCATTCTATCATGTCTTATGTTGTATTGTGCTCTTATTATACGACTGTTCACTGGTTCCCATTCTACAAGGCTCTTTGCTGTTACATTTGACATAATAATACCTACCCGCTCCTGATGTTTACCGTCCTCTCTGCCTGAATATATTATTAACCTGCCATTTTCCGCCGATCTTTTACCTGCTTCTGGCCATGGCATTTCACTGATGCCCAGTACATCTAGGTGATATCTCTCCATTTCTTTGATGACCTGAGTAGTTTTTGTTGGTACTGCCATCATTCTTACATTCCAGAATCCATTCTTTGTCACATGTTTGGGGCCGACGAATGAGCTCTTCTGAGTTGGCATCCCTGATGCTCGGTTGGTTTCTCCACGAGTTTCTGTAACGGTATCTTTTTTTTTTCCCATCTGGGGTCGCCTCTAGATAGGTTGCAGGATAAGGTTGTTAGCCTTATGCCCAACTCCCAGTACAGGATATGTGACAGCTCAAGGGGATTTCCTCTGATTTCTGCATGCCGGCAGAAATGTCTGCCATCTTGCACATCACACTGGAAATACAGATTCACATTAAACTCTCTGCATTTCTCTATTATTAATCTTATATTGAATATATGGTCTCTTGATCCTCTTCCTTGTGATTTTTAACAGAATTTTACTAGCATGACTAATCAGGAAAACAGTTCTGTAGCCTGTGCATAATTTCAGGTTACCCTTTTTTGCAGTGGTATGAATATAGTTCTTTTCTACTCTTTTGGCCAAATACCTGAATGTCATATCTTTTTTTTTTTTTTTTACACAGTGCATGACAGATTGTTGCACATTCCTTTCTTCCTGTTCAGCTGTTATCTCATCACATCCTGGTGATTTACCATTTTTCAGATTCTTTATTGCACATAAAACTTCAACTGTTGGTTCAGGTTCATTCTCCTCCAATAATAATTCACACTGTTGATTTCTGCTTTCACAGTTGGTTGTTTCATACATTCCTCTGCAATACTCCTTCCATCTTTCTAGAATTTCCTCTGTCTCTGTCAAGGTATTCCCCATCTCATCACAAATTACATTTAGCTTAGGTGTGACATTTTTCGTCAATGTCTTCATTTCTTTAAATATTTCACTATCTCTTCCACACTTCTGATGTCCTTCTATTCTTTTACATCAATCTTGTATGTATTGTTTTTTGTCTCTTCTTATGTTTCTTCTTACTTCTTTTGTTAAAGATTTATATTCCTCTTTGTTGTTATTTTTCACTTTCCATTTCGTCTCCATTTTTGTACATTGTTTTAGTAGTTCTAGTGTGCTTTTTGTAATCCATCCTTTCTTTTGTGTTTTCTTTACTGGAACCATATCTTTAGCTGCTGTTATTAAGATATCTCTGGCTTGCGTAGCCAATTCATCTCCTCCTGTACAGCCATCAGTATCTCAAAATGGTTCTTCACTTCTATACAATATTGTCCTGGTACTTTTGTAAGATCAAAACAGAGTGGTCTTGCTCCCCTGTCTTTTTTATCTTTATCTTCATGTCTGCTATTAATAATTCATGGTCTGTGTCAAAATCAGCACCTGGTAGAGTTTTTTGCTAATATTTTACTTGATCTCCACCTTTTTTTTGCACTAAAATGTAATCTATTTGATTCTTGGTTTTCCCATCAGGTGATGTCCATGTGTAAAGTCTTCTT
>CM019692.1:28304433-28321847 GCA_009760885.1 Achatina immaculata | reverse complement strand
ACAAACACATTTAGACTATTTCTCAACGATATGGGATGGTTGCTCAGTGTCAAATATAAAGAGGCTTTACTCACTCCAAAAGCAAGCAGTAAAGCTTATTAGTGACAAAGATCAACCATAAACAACTAACCACCACAAACGTATCAAAATACTGCCTCTTAAGAATAGGTTCCTCTTGAACAAACCCATCAATTCTTTCACGGCATTCCCCGCCTTATCTATGGAACCTGTTTAAATTTAGCCCAAAGTGCAGCCAACGCTTGAACAATATATGTCTTCCAAAACCTAGACTTGATCTTTACAAGTAAAGCTTTAGTTATTCTGCTGCTCATCTTTGGAATACTCTCCCATCCTGTATAAAAAAAAAATATAAATTATACTCATTCCAATAACTACAAACTTTCCCATTATCTATTTGATGTTGACTACATGCCTCCATGAATCATAAAACTTAAAAGTTATTTTAGACTGCTCTTACAGACACCGAATACAATTAATTGTTTTCTGAATTGTCCTGAAAATTTTGTTTAGTAGACAGTCATTTATAATGTATGTAGTTACTTCTGTACTGAGTGAATGAATAAGAGCGAAGCGTAAATGTTATATTTTATTTTATATCTCTCAGCTTCAACGTTAATTATGTTTGTTTCATGAACAGCATATTTGTAGAATGTCTGGAAGAGAGTGAAAGATGTATGATAAAGGGCAGAATGTCAGACGGGCCTGCGTGCCCAATTCTTAAACCTTTTGAAATAAAGATCAATCAAGATCAATCAATCTCTCTCTCTCTTTTTTTTCTCTTCCTCTGTCTTTCATCTTTCTCTCTCTTTCTCTTCCTCCGTCCTTTATCTCTCTCACCCCCCCCTCTCCCCAATAACAGTTTGTAAAATAAATATGTTCTACACAAAAAAAAAGATCGCTAATGGTTTATCTTAAAGTGACAACCCAAGGTGCGGCCAATTTCTAGTTTTCTCGTGTAGCCATACACAGTGGCTAATTTCTAGTTTTCTCGTGTGTCCATACACAGCGGCTAATTTCTAGTTCTCTCGTGTGTCCATACACAGCGGCCAATTTCTAGCTTTCTCATGTAGCCATACACAGCGGCCAAGTTCTAGTTTTCTCATGTAGTCATACACAGCTGCCAAGTTCTAGCTTTCTCGTGTAGCCGTACACAGCTGCAAAGTTCTAGCTTTCTCATGTAGCCATACACAGCTGCCAAGTTCCAGTTTTCTCGTCTGGTCATACACAGTGGCCATATTCTAGTTTTCTCATGTAGACATACACAGCTGCCAAGTTCTAGCTTTCTCATGTAGCCATACACAGCTGCCAAGTTCCAGTTTTCTCGTCTGGTCATACACAGCGGCCATATTTTAGTTTTCTCGTGTGTCCATACACAGCGACAATGTTCTAGTTTTCTCATGTGTCCATACCAGTGGCCATGTTATAGTTTTCTCGTCTGGTCATACACAGTGGCCATGTTCTAGTTTTCTCGTCTGGTCATATACAGCGACCATGTTCTAGTTTTATCGTGTAGTCATACACAGCGGCCATGTTCTAGTTTTTTCCTGTAGCCATACACAGCGGCCATGTTCTAGTTTTCTCGTGTGGTCATACAAAAGCCATACAAGAAAGATCTTCAAATTGTGTGTGTGTGTGTGTGTGTGTGCGTGTTTAACCATACTTTCCTGTCTAACCTGTAGAGCAGAAAGTAAGAAAAGATCCAGTGTTTACAACATCGGAAAAGATTATAAATATTCAGTGTTTACAACACTGGAAAAGATAATAAATATTCAGTGTTTGCAACATCGGAAAAGATGATAAATATATACTTTCAGAAAATGTGATACATTTTGTGATATGTATTATAAAAGACGATAAATATAATACTATGAAAAAAGATGATACATATTTTAATATTATCACAGAATATGATAAATATTTTACTAATATCATAAAATATAATAAATATTTATGCACATTAACAAATATGATAAATATTAGAACTCTTTCAGGAAAAAAAATTCTAGCAATTTCTGAAAAGATGATAATACTTTAAAAAAAGAATCAGTAGATATTATAGTGTACTGAAACATTGAGATAAGATGATAAATAATCTAACATTTTATGGAACAGATGACTCCTACACCTTGCGCAGATATTATAAATAGTATGTTGGAAGATTACCACATAACATGAAAAATATTAGAAGACTTTCATAAAACATGATAAATAGTATGACACAAGTAGAAAAGATATTTTAGCAGACATTATAAATATTGTTTTAGACGATGACAAATATTCTAACAAAATCAGAGGACATGGCAAATATTCTGAAACGATTACGCGGTTTTTCTGGAGTTCACAATAATTTTAACAATCTTACGTTTGCCAGAAGAACATTATTGTGTTAAGCTCACTCATTCCAGGCTGGGCTAGTAAAGTTATGTCTTCGACATTTCTAAATCTATTTCTCCACCATTAAAATCTCTCAAGTTCTGTGTGACATATTTTTATGCAGACGTTCTGTGGACATTCACCCATTACGTGGCTCTGTGGACATTCACCCATTACGTGGCTCTGTGGACATTCGCCCATTATGTGACTCTGTGGACATTCACCTATTGCGTGGCTCTGTGGACATTCACCCATTACGTGGCTCTGTGGACATTCACCCATTACGTGGCTCTGTGGACATTCACCCATTACGTGGCTCTGTGGACATTCACCTATTACGTGGCTCTGTGGACATTCACCTATTACATGGCTCTGTGGACATTCACCAATTATGTGGCTCTGTGGACATTCACCTATTGCGTGGCGTCAAGATCCAAATAGTGGCCACCAGACTGTGCTCTCTTGCTTTCTCCAAAAACTCTGTACATACTTTATCTGGTAGTACTCCAAACAAGATCTCTGTACATTCTTTCTCTGGTAGTACTCCAAACTAGCCCTCTGTACATACTTTCTCTTGTAGTGTTCCAAACTTTCTCTGATTTGTTGATTAAAAGAAAAATGAAAATCTGCTTCTGGACACGATAAATTCTTCCCATGAAAACCATTTTCTTCAAAGCTAAACTTCAGATCAGTGTCTTTAGAGTCACAGCTAAGACCATTCTGTTCAAAGCTAAACTTCAGATTAGTGTCTTTAGAGTCACAGCTAAGACCATTCTGTTCAAAGCTAAACTTCAGATTAGTGTCTTTAGAGTCACAGCTAAGACCATTGTGTTCAAAGCTAAACTTCAGATTAGTGTCTTTAGAGTCACAGCTAAGACCATTCTGTTCAAAGCTAAACTTCAGATTAGTGTCTTTAGAGTCACAGCTAAGACCATTGTGTCCAAAGCTAAACTTCAGATTAGTGTCTTTAGAGTCACAGCTAAGACCATTGTGTTCAAAGCTAAACTTCGGATTAGTGTCTTTAGAGTCACAGCTAAGACCATTGTGTCCAAAGCTAAACTTCAGATTAGTGTCTTTAGAATCACAGCTAAGACCATTGTGTTTAAACTTGAGATCAGTGTCTTTCAAGTTACAGCTAAGATCAACTTATTCAAAGCTAAACTTGAGATCCGTGTCTTCAGAGCCACAGATAAGATCATTTTGTTCAAACCTAAACTTGAGATCAATGTCTTTAGAGCCACAGATAAGATCATTTTGTTCAAAGCTAAACTTGAGATCAATGTCTTTAGAGTCACAGATAAGATCATTTTGTTCAAACCTAAACTTGAGATCAATGTCTTTAGAGCCACAGATAAGATCATTTTGTTCAAACCTAAACTTGAGATCAATGTCTTTAGAGCCACAGATAAGATCATTTTGTTCAAACCTAAACTTGAGATCAATGTCTTTAGAGTCACAGCTAAGATCATTTTGTTCAAAGCTAAACTTGAGATCAATGTCTTTAGAGTCACAGCTAAGACCATTCTGTTCAAAGCTAAACTTGAGATCAATGTCTTTAGAGTCACAGATAAGATCAACTTATTCAAAGCTAAACTTGAGATCAATGTCTTTAGAGCCACAGATAAGGTCACTTTATTCAAAGCTAAACTTGAGATCAATGTCTTTAGAGTCACAGCTAAGACCATTCTGTTCAAAGCTAAACTTGAGATCAATGTCTTTAGAGTCACAGATAAGATCAACTTATTCAAAGCTAAACTTGAGATCAATGTCTTTAGAGTCACAGATAAGATCAACTTATTCAAAGCTAAACTTGAGATCAATGTCTTTAGAGCCACAGATAAGGTCACTTTATTCAAAGCTAAACTTGAGATCAATCTCTTTAGAGTCACAGATAAGATCACTTTATTCAAAGCTAAACTTGAGATCAATGTCTTCAGAGCCACAGATAAGATCACTTTATTCAAAGCTAAACTTGAGATCAATGTCTTCAGAGCCACAGATAAGATCACTTTATTCAAAGCTAAACTTGAGATCAGTGTCTTCAGAGCCACAGATAAGATCACTTTATTCAAAGCTAAACTTGAGATCAATGTCTTCAGAGCCACAGATAAGGTCATTGTGTTGAAAGTTGAAGCTGAAGAAGCAAATAAATGATCCTATGACAGGAAAAGTTATTATAAAAGAAAAGGCAAAAGATTTTTACACAAATAAACTTACAACAAACAGAACATAAATGATTCATAACACGACACGTTAATCATGCTCCAAACTCATTAACACAAGAAAAATAGTCAAAACTGTCAAATCATGCGCCAAACCTATTAACACAACAAAAACAAACTGCCAAATCATGCGCCAAACTCGTTAACACAACAAAAACCGTTAAAACTGTGGAATAAGGCTGAGGTTCATGACTCCTGCCTGCTTTGGACACTAGACATAATGCTGCTGCGTTACGGTGGAACAGCTGACAGCTCTGTTAGGTCATATTCTATATTAAATGTGATATTATTTTTCTCTTCAGCTGTCACGACTGAGGATTATCCGACATAGATAAGGAAGATGGCAGTGATTGGAACATCATGATGATACTGACATAGGAAAGGAAGATGGCAGTGATTGCTAAGATGATGATACTGACATAGGAAAGGAAGATGGCAGTGATTGGTAACATCATGATGATACTGACAATAAGGAAGATGGTATGATTGGTAACATAATGATGATACTGACATATAGGAAGATGTATGATTGGTAACATCATGATGATACTGACATAGATAAAATGGTATGATTGGTAACATAATGATGATACTGATATAGACAAGGAAGATGGCATGATTGGTAACATTATGATGATAACAAAATTACAATGAAACGTAGAAAACACAAAAAAGCAGTACAACTTGTAATGAAGTGGCTGTCACCGACGCAAGTTGTAAAGATTAATAACCCTTCCTTCTATGACTACAACAGCAGACATCTTGGACCATTAGAGACGCGCTGATTGAAGCTTCCCCGTTTTCTTGTATTCCATAAAACGCTCCTTATTTTCAGGACATCCAACCCAACCCCCCTCCCTGCTTCTAGGTGCCGTTTATCTATATACATTCAATCCTTCCAGCACTTCCCCCTCCCTCGTCCAGCCTACCACCAAACCCCACCCCCCCCCCCCACCACCACAGTTTCCGCTTGGAAATCTTCCTTTTCAGCTGTTTTTCTCTTCTTTAAACCCATCATGAACACAGCTTTCTTCACCATAAAGCCTAGAGATCGAATCTTGCGGATACTGTAAAAAGATCAATAGTCATTTTGTCAGAAATTGTCCGCCCTTGTTCCCTCCGGCGTGGCTGTTCCTAGTTCCCGCCATTTGCTGCCACTCGTGAGCACCTGTGCGTGTTCACAACCGCTCACAACAAAAACAAGGTCGGCATCCACCATGAAACGCTCATCATAATTCATCAGCAAAAGGCCCGGTCCCGCTGCTGTCATTTTGTCTACGGCCATGTCAAGATCACATCACGAGCTGGTGGCCTGGAAGACAGGGGAGTGAATTCATGGAAGTTATTATGTTAAATTGGTGTACAGTAAACATCTTATCTGTCTGTCAGTCACTCCATCACTCTGTCTTCTATCGGTCTTCTGTCTGTCTGTCTGTCTGTCTTATTTTCTGTCTTTCTGTCTTTCGTTCATCTTATTGCCATGTCTGTTAATCTTTATATCCCTATAGATTCTCTCTTTCTATCTCTCTGTGTATCTCTCTATTATTTATCTGTATGACTTATCTGCCATCCTCTATTTGGTTTATCTATCTATCTATCTATCTATCTATCTATCTATCTATCTATCTATCTATCTATCTATCTATCTATCTCTATCTATCTATCTATCTATCTATCTATCTCCCTGATTTTTGTGTCGCTGCTTTATACAGTCTATGTTCATTTCTCAGTTTACCTCTGCTGTCTATCCTCACCCTGTCCAGTCTATTTTCCTGCATTTATGTGTATTACTTGGTTTATCTATTTTCACCTTATCTAGGTTATCTATGGCAAGCTCTTCTATCTCTGTTCCTGTTCTCTGCCTCTGTGCTTTGTATTACATGGTCTGTGCTTTTTTTTTACTGGGGATATGACGTAGGAATAATGTACAAACAACATTGGTAATTGTTCATTGTTTGCTGCTGATTTAAACAGTTCTTCCACTGTTGTTCTTATATGTTAATTATTACATCAAGATATCACTGTTTAGCTGACTCACAGTCACAAAATACTTGCTAGGAAGAGAAGCTGGTAAGAATTTCATGAGGGTTTGAGAATCAACTTTATTTATCTTTTCTCTCAGGAGATATCGGAGAATTGTGTTTACAATAAACAGATTAGAAACAAAGCATAACACGTTCAACTGAAGACAAAGCATAACACGTTCAACTGAAGGCAAAGCATAACACGTTCAACTGAAGGCAAAGCATAACACGTTCAACTGAAGACAAAGCATAACACGTTCAACTGAAGGCAAAGCATAACACGTTCAACTGAAGACAAAGCATAACACGTTCAACTGAAGACAAAGCATAACACATTCAACAGAAGAACTGCACGAAGACCCTCAGGAACTTGCTAAGAGAGTTTTTTTTTGACAACATGAATAACATTTTTATCAATTCTCACATTTACAACATTCCACTGTAAGTTTCAAAACCCCATTGTAAATTACCAGCTCTTTAAAGTACCAGTTTTAAACTAACAACTCTCTAAACCTCCAATATAAGCTGCCAACTCTCTAAACCTCCATTGTAAACTACCAACTCTCTTAACCTTCATAGTAAACTGTGAACTCTCTAAACCTCCACTATCAACTATCAACTCTCTAAACCCCCACTGTAAACTGTAAACTCTCAAAACTACCACTGTAAACTGTCAACTCTTAAACTCCCACTGTAAATTGTCAACTCTCTAAACCTCCACTGTAAACTGTCACCTCTCTAAATCTGCACTGTAAACGGTCAATCTTCTAAACCTCCACTGTAAACTGTCAACTCTCTAAAACTCCACTGTAAACTGTCAACTCTTTAAACATCCACTTTAACCTATCAACTCTCCAAACATCAACTGTAAAATGTCGCCTCTCTAAACTCCCACTGTAAACTGTCAACTCTCTAAAACCTCAGCTGTAAACTGCCATCTCTCTAAACCCCAACTGTAGACTAAAAGCTATCTAAAGCCCTACTGTAAACTACCAACTCTTTAAATCCCCAATGTAAAATTTCAACTCTTTAAAGCTCCCAGTGTAAACTAACAACTCCCAAAACACCCACTGTATACTGCCAACTGTTTAAACCGACAAATATAAAATGCCAACTCTCTAAAACCTCATTGTAAACTGCCAACTTCCTTAAGAATCGAATGTAGACTGCCAACTATCTAAATATTCAATGTAAACTGTCAACTCTATAAAGCCCACTGTAAAATGTCAACTCTAAAAAGCCCGCGTGTAAACTGCCAACTCTCTGAACCCCAATGTAAACTGTCAACTCTCTAAAGAATTAAATGTAAACTGCCAACTCTCTAAACCCTACAATAAATTGCCAACTCTCTAAACCCGCACTGTAAACTGCCAACTCTCTAAATCCCCACTGCAAACTGCCAACTCTCTAAAGAATAAAATGTAAACCGAAAACTCTCTAAACTATACAATAAACTACCAACTCTCTAAACTCTACAATAAACTGCCACTTTTCTAAACCCCCACTATAAACTGCCAAATCTCTAAAGAATAAAATCTAAACTGCAAACGCTCTAAACCCTACTATAAACCGCCAACCTCCTTAAGAATCGAATGTAAACTGCCAATTTTCAAATCCTACAATAAACAGCCAACTCTCTAAAGAACTAAATGTAAACAGCTAACTCTCTAAACGCTACTATAAACTGCCAACTCTCTAAACCCCCACTTTAAACTGTAAAACTCTCTAAAGCATCCATTGTAAACTGCCAACTCTCTAAACCCCCACTGTAAACTGTAAAACTCTCTAAAGCATCCATTGTAAACTGCTAACTCTCTAAAGAACCCACTGTAAACTGTCAACGCTATAAAGCGAGCACTGTAAACATCCAACTGTGTAAAGACCCTACTGTAATCTGCTAAACTCTAAATCCTGATTATAAACTATCAACTCTCTAAACCCCCACTGCAATCTAACAACTCTCTAAACCCCCACTGCAATCTAACAACTCTCTAAACCCCAACTGTAAACTAACAACTCTCTAAACCCCCACTGTAAAATAACTATCTAAACCCACACTGTAAACTAACTTTCTAAACCCCCGCTGTAAACTAACAACTCTCTAAACCCTCATTGTAAACTTACAACTTTCTACACCCCCACCGTAAACTAACTCTCTAAGCCCTCATTGTAAACTATCACTTCTCTAAACCCCCACTGTAAACTAACTCTCTAAACTCCAACTGTAAACTGCCAAATGTCTAAACCCCCACTGTAAACTAACAACTCTCTAAACCCCCACGGTAAACTAACAACTTTCTAAATCCCCACTGTAAACTAACAATATCTCTATACCCCAACTGTAAACTATCACGTCTCTAAACCCCCATTGTAAACTATCAACTCTGTAAAACCTGACTGTAAACTGCTAACTCTCTAAACCTCAATCGTAAACTGTCAATTCTCTAAACCCCCACTGTAAACTAACAACTCTCTATACCCCCTTCTGTAAACTGTCAACTCTCTAAACCCCCATTGTAAACTGTCAACTCTCTAAACTCCCACTGTAAACTAACAACTCTCTAAACCCCCATTGTAAACTGTCAACTCTCTAAACCCCCATTGTAAACTGTCAACTCTCTAAACCCCCACTGTAAACTAACAACTCTCTAAACCCCCATTGTAAACTAACAACTCTCTAAACCCCCACTGTAAACTAACAACTCTCTAAACCCCCACTGTAAACTGCTAACTCTCTAATCTCCCAGTGTAAACTGCCAATTCTTTAAACCTTCAATGTAACCTCTCAACTCTATAAAGCCCCCCCCCCCGTGTAATCTGTTGTTTGGGGGGGGGGGCCGCGGTGTAAGAAAAGAACATATGATGTCTAACTACAGGTGGAGGGAGGAGGTTTAAGAAAAGAAACTGAGATAATTAGCTTGAGGTGGGAGTTTAAGAAAAGAAACTGAGATAATAGCTTGAGGTGGGAGGTTTAAGAAAACAAACTGAGATAATTAGCTTGAGGTGGGAGGTTTAAGAAAAAACTGAGATAATTAGCTTGAGGTGGGAGGTTTAAGAAAAAAAACTGAGTTAATTACTTGAGGTGTGAGTTTTATGAAAAGAACATGAGAAAGAAATGAAGTGGGAGATTTAAGAAAAAAACGTAAGATAGTTAATTTGAGGTGGGAAGTTTAAGAATAGAACCTGGAAAAGAGCCTGAGATAATTACCTGCGGTGGGAGGTTTAAGAAAAGAAACTGAGATAATTAGCTTGAGGTGGGAGGTTTAAAAAAACCTGAGATAATTAACTTGAGGTAGGAAGATAATTAAATGTTGGAAGTTTAAGAAAAGGACTTAAGGCAATTAACTTGAGGTGGGAGTTTTAAAAAAGAACCTAAGAAAGAACTTGAGGTGAGAGGTTTAAGAACCTAAAAAGAACTGAAATGTGGAGGAATACAATACGAGAGTGTGAAATATGGAAGTATAAGGGAGTGTAAACTTTGGATGTATAAACTGCCAACCCTATAAAGCCTCCTCTGTAAAATTTATCACAGTGTATAAAATGGTTTTGTGATTTACGAAGTATAAAATACGGGAGTATGATTTACGGAAGTATAAAATATGGGAGTATGATTTATGGAAGTACAAAATATGGAAGTGTGAAATACGGAGGTATAAAATATAAAGTGTGAAATAAGGAGATATAACATATGGGAGTGCGAAATATATTGAAGTATAAAATAGGAGTGTGAAATATGGAAGTACAAAATATTGGAGTGTGAAATATAAACAACACTTATGGGATTGTGAGTTATGAAGGTATAAAATATAGAAGCATTACTATTATTACTATTATTATTAGTGCTGTCCAGGTTACATTTCACGATGATACTTCTCCATCTTGTACGGTCCGTGGTGATTTTGATCAGTTCAGATGCTTTACTTTGCCAGTGCCACTTGCACTGTCCGTCCAAAGATATTTTTTTCTTGGCCTTCCTCTCTTCTTTTTCCTTTGAATTTTCCAGCCATTACTAGGTTCTCCAACTTCTGTCTTCTCATAAGATGTCCTCTAACTTCTGTCTTTTCATGACATGTCCTCTAACTTCTGTCTTCTCATAACATGTCCTCTAACTTCTGTCTTCTCATGACATGTCCAAGTTCTCCAACTTCTCTCTTGTCATGACATGTCCAAGTTCTCCAACTTCTCTCTTGTCATGACATGTCTTCTCTAACTTCTGTCTTCTCATGACATGTCTTCTCTAACTTCTGTCTTCTCATGACATGTCCTCTAACTTCTGTCTTCTCATGACATGTCCTCTAACTTCTGTCTTCTCATGACATGTCTTCTCTAACTTCTCTCTTGTCATGATATGTCCAGGAAATTTTAACTCCTTTTTCTTATAATTTTAACCAGTTTTTGTTGTTCCGAAACTTCACTGAGTACCTCTTCGTTTCTTTTTCCATGTGTCCAGAGTATTTGTTGCATTTTTCTTCAAAACTACACACTCTGCTTCCAGTTTGTTTTTGTTTTTGTCATCTTTTTGTTAACTGTCCAAGTTTCACAACCATAGCAACATTGACTCTATATAGCAACATCTACTCTATACTGCGACAGTGACTCCATATATCAGCATTGATTCTGTATAGCAAAAATCCTATCTATATAGCAAAATTGACTCTATATAGTAAGATTAACTCTATATAGCAACATTGACTCTTTACAACACTGTAATACTATTTCCAATTCTTTTTGGGACATTTTCTTATTTGTTAATATCTTCTTCATGTCATAAAAAGCTTCCTCTACTTTACCTGTTCATCATTTTCTTTCAGTTGTGCACTTGCTATGATGTATTAGTGTTGCTCCAAGGTAACTGAATTTATTTACTTCTGTCAGCGTCTTCTGTTGCACTTTGGTATGTTTGTTCTTGTCTATATTATCACTGCTTCTGTCTTGTCACTGTTTAGCTCTCTTTAATAATCTTGTTCACAAGTTTCTGCAAACTGCTTTCACTTTCTGCTATTAGAACGGTGTCATCCACGTATCTCATCTTAGTGAATTATGGTCTCCTATGTTCTGTCCCTTTCACATTTTAATGCCTCTCATGATGTTTTCACTGTCTAATGAGAAGAGATAAGGCAACAATACACATCCTTGTCTTACGCCTCGTTTTATATGCTGATACTCACCTGTGTCTTTGTTCACTCTTACTATCGTTCTTTGCTTCCAGTACACATTCTTAATAATTCTCATATCTCTACCATCTATATCAAGTTTTTCTAGCGTTTATATCATATCTCCTTGTCTAACTCTGTCAGAAGATTTCGTGTAATAAATAAAGGAGAAGTGTAAATCTTCGTTTATCTCTAAAGATTGCTCTGTTGTAGTTCTTAATTATGCGAGTGTGAAATATGGGAGTGTGAATTAGGGGAATATGAATTATTTTTCATTTTATTCAGCTTTCCTAGCACTGTGGGTCATTTGCTGCAGACAAGACCTGTCTCTATTCCTCTCTGTTCTTAGTCTTCTCTTTGCTAGTTGTCTCTATTCCTCTCTGTTCTTAGCCTTCTCTTTGCCAGTTGTCTCTATTCCTCTCATTTCTTAGTCTTCTCTTTGCTAGTTGCCTCTATTCTTCTCTGTTCTTAGTCTTTTCTTTGCTAGTTGTCTCTATTCCCCTCTGCTCTTAGTCTTTTCTTCGCTAGTTGCCTCTATTCCTCTCTGTTCTTAGTCTTCTCTTTGCTAGTTGTCTCTATTCCTCTCTGCTCTTAGTCTTCTCTTTGCTAGTTGTCTCTATTCCTCTCTGTTCTTAGCCTTCTCTTTGCCAGTTGTCTCTATTCCTCTCTGTTCTTAGTCTTCTCTTTGCTAGTTGCCTCTATTCTTCTCTGTTCTTAGTCTTTTCTTTGCCAGTTGTCGTTATTCCTCTCTGTTCTTAGTCTTATCTTTGCCAGTTGTTTCAATTCTTCTCTGTTTTTAGTCTTCTCTTTGCCAGTTGTTTCTATTCCTCTCTGTTTTTAGTCTTCTCCTTGCCAGTTGTCTCTATTCCTTTCTGTTCTTAGTCTTCTCTTTGCCAGTTGTCTCTAATCCTCTCTGTTCTTAGTCTTATCTTAGCTAGTTGTCTTTATTCCTCTCTGTTCTTAGTCTTCTCTTTGGCAGTTGTTTCTATTCTTCTCTGCTCTTAGTCTTCTTTTTGCCAGTTGTCTCTGTTCCTCTCTCTTCTTAGTCTTCTCTTTGCTAGTTGTCTCTGTTTCTCTCTGTTATTAGTTTCCTCTTTGCCAGTTGTCTTTATTTCTCTGTTCTTAGTCTTCTCTTTGCCAGTTGTTTCTGTTCCTCTCTGTTCTTAGTCTTCTCTTTGCCAGTTGTCTCTAATCCTCTCTGTTCTTAGTCTTCTCTTTGCTAGTTGTTCTATTCCTTTCTGTTCTTAGTCTTCTCTTTGCCAGTTGTTTCTGTTCCTCTCTGTTCTTAAACTTCTCTTTGCCAGTTGTCTCTATTACTCTCTGTTCTTAGTCTTCTCTTTGGCAGTTGTTTCTATTCCTCTCTGTTCTTAGTCTTCTTTTTGCCAGTTGTCTCTGTTCCTCTCTCTTCTTAGTCTTCTCTTTGCTAGTTGTCTCTGTTTCTCTCTGTTATTAGTTTCCTCTTTGCCAGTTGTCTTTATTTCTCTGTTCTTAGTCTTCTCTTTGCCAGTTGTTTCTGTTCCTCTCTGTTCTTAGTCTTCTCTTTGCCAGTTGTCTCTAATCCTCTCTGTTCTTAGTCTTCTCTTTGCTAGTTGTTTCTATTCCTTTCTGTTCTTAGTCTTCTCTTTGCCAGTTGTTTCTGTTCCTCTCTGTTCTTAAACTTCTCTTTGCCAGTTGTCTCTATTACTCTCTGTTCTTAGTCTTCTCTTTGGCAGTTGTTTCTATTCCTCTCTGTTCTTAGTCTTCTCTTTGCCAGTTGTCGTTATTCCTCTCTGTTCTTAGTCTTTTCTTTGCAAGTTGTCTCTATTCCTCTCTGTTCTTTGTATTCTCTTTTCTTTTGTCTCTGTTCCTCTCTGTTCTTAGTCTTATCTTTGCCAGTTGTCTCTGTTCCTCTCTGTTCTAAGTCTTCTCTTTGAGTGTTGTCTCTATTCCTCTCTGTTCTTAGTTTTCTCTTTGCCAGTTGTCTCTATTACTCTTTGTTCTTAGTCTTCTCTTTGCTAGTTGTCTCTATTCGTCTTTGTTCTTAGTCTTCTCCTTGCCAGTTGTCTCTATTCCTCTCTGTTCTTAGTCTTCTCTTTACTAGTTGTTTCTGTTCCGCTCTGTTCTTAGAATTCTCTTTGCTATTTGTCTCTATTACTCTCTGCTCTTAGTCTTCTCTTTGCCAATTTTCTCTATTCCTCTCTGTTCTTAGTCTTCTCTTTGCTAGTTGTTTCTATTCCTTTCTGTTCTTAGTCTTCTCTTTGCCAGTTGTTTCTGTTCCTCTCTGTTCTTAAACTTCTCTTTGCTAGTTGTCTCTATTACTCTCTGTTCTTAGTCTTCTCTTTGCCAGTTGTTTCTGTTCCTCTCTGTTCTTAAAATTCTCTTTGCTAGTTGTCTCTATTACTCTCTGTTCTTAGTCTTCTCTTTGCCAGTTGTCTCTATTCCTCTTTGTTCTTAGTCTTTTCTTTGCCAGTTGTCGTTATTCCTCTCTGTTCTTAGTCTTTTCTTTGCAAGTTGTCTCTATTCCTCTCGGTTCTTTGTATTCTCTTTTCTTTTGTCTCTGTTCCTCTCTGTTCTTAATCTTATCTTTGCCAGTTGTCTCTGTTCCTAACTGTTCTAAGTCTTCTCTTTGCCTGTTGTCTCTATTCCTCTCTGTTCTTAGTCTTCTCTTTGCCAGTTGTCTCTATTCCTCTCTGTTCTTAGTCTTCTCTTTGCCAGTTGTTTCTTTTCCTCTCTGCTCTTAGTCTTCTCTTTGCCAGTTGTATCTATTCCTCTTTGTTCTTAGTCTTCTCTTTGCTGGTTGTCTCTATTACTCTTTGTTCTTAGTCTTCTCTTTGCTAGTTGTCTCTATTCGTCTTTGTTCTTAGTCTTCTCCTTGCCAGTTGTCTCTATTCCTCTCTGTTCTTAGTCTTCCCTTTACTACTTGTTTCTGTTCCGCTCTGTTCTTAGAATTCTCTTTGCTATTTGTCTCTATTACTCTCTGCTCTTAGTCTTCTCTTTGCCAATTTTCTCTATTCCTCTCTGTTCTTAGTCTTCTCTTTGCTAGTTGGTTCTATTCCTTTCTGTTCTTAGTCTTCTCTTTGCCAGTTGTTTCTGTTCCTCTCTGTTCTTAAACTTCTCTTTGCTAGTTGTCTCTATTACTCTCTGTTCTTAGTCTTCTCTTTCCCAGTTGTTTCTGTTCCTCTCTGTTCTTAAACTTATCTTTGCTAGTTGTCTCTATTACTCTCTGTTCTTAGTCTTCTCTTTGCCAGTTGTCTCTATTCCTTTCTGTTCTTAGTCTTTTCTTTGCCAGTTGTCGTTATTCCTCTCTGTTCTTAGTCTTTTCTTTGCAAGTTGTCTCTATTCCTCTCTGTTCTTTGTATTCTCTTTGCTAGTTGTCTCTATTCCTCTCTGTTCTTAGTCTTCTCTTTGCCAGTTGTCTCTATTCCTCTCTGTTCTTAGTCTTCTCTTTGCCAGTTGTATCTATTCCTCTTTGTTCTTAGTCTTCTCTTTGGTAGTTGCTATTACTCTCTGTTCTTAGTCTTCTCTTTGCCAGTTGTCTCTATTCCTTTCTGTTCTTAGTCTTTTCTTTGCCAGTTGTCGTTATTCCTCTCTGTTCTTAGTCTTTTCTTTGCAAGTTGTCTCTATTCCTCTCTGTTCTTTGTATTCTCTTTGCTAGTTGTCTCTATTCCTCTCTGTTCTTAGTCTTCTCTTTGCCAGTTGTCTCTATTCCTCTCTGTTCTTAGTCTTCTCTTTGCCAGTTGTATCTATTCCTCTTTGTTCTTAGTCTTCTCTTTGGTAGTTGTCTCTATTTCTCTTTGTTCTTAGTCTTCTCTTTTCTATTTGTCTCTATTCGTCTTTGTTCTTAGTCTTCTCCTTGCCAGTTGTCTCTATTCGTCTCTGTTCTTAGTTTTCTCTTTACCAGTTGTTTCTGTTCCGCTCTGTTCTTAGAATTCTCTTTGCTATTTGTCTCTATTACTCTCTGCTCTTAGTCTTCTCTTTACTAGTTGTCTCTATTCCTCTCTATTCTTAGTCTTCTCTTTGCTAGTTGTTTCTATTCCTTTCTGTTCTTAGTCTTCTCTTTGCTAGTTGTCTCTGTTACTCTCTGTTCTTTGTCTTCTCTTTGCTTTTGTCTCTGTTCCTCTCTGTTCTTAGTCTTCTCTTTGCCAGTTGTCTCTATTCCTCTCTGTTCTTAGTCTTCTCTTTGCTAGTTGTCTCTGTTTCTCTCTGTTCTTAGTCTTCTCTTTGCTAGTTATTTCTATTCCTCTCTGTTCTTAGTCTTCTCTTTGCCAGTTGTCTCTATTCCTCTCTGTTCTTAGTCTTCTCTTTGCCAGTTGTCTCTATTCCTCTCTGTTCTTAGTCTTCTCTTTGCCAGTTGTTTCTTTTCCTCTCTGCTCTTAGTCTTCTCTTTGCCAGTTGTATCTATTCCTCTTTGTTCTTAGTCTTCTCTTTGCTGGTTGTCTCTATTACTCTTTGTTCTTAGTCTTCTCTTTGCTAGTTGTCTCTATTCGTCTTTGTTCTTAGTCTTCTCCTTGCCAGTTGTCTCTATTCCTCTCTGTTCTTAGTCTTCTCTTTACTACTTGTTTCTGTTCCGCTCTGTTCTTAGAATTCTCTTTGCTATTTGTCTCTATTACTCTCTGCTCTTAGTCTTCTCTTTGCCAATTTTCTCTATTCCTCTCTGTTCTTAGTCTTCTCTTTGCTAGTTGGTTCTATTCCTTTCTGTTCTTAGTCTTCTCTTTGCCAGTTGTTTCTGTTCCTCTCTGTTCTTAAACTTCTCTTTGCTAGTTGTCTCTATTACTCTCTGTTCTTAGTCTTCTCTTTGCCAGTTGTTTCTGTTCCTCTCTGTTCTTAAACTTCTCTTTGCTAGTTGTCTCTATTACTCTCTGTTCTTAGTCTTCTCTTTGCCAGTTGTCTCTATTCCTCTCTGTTCTTAGTCTTTTCTTTGCCAGTTGTCGTTATTCCTCTCTGTTCTTAGTCTTTTCTTTGCTAGTTGTCTCTATTCCTCTCTGTTCTTAGTCTTCTCTTTGCCAGTTGTCTCTATTCCTCTCTGTTCTTAGTCTTCTCTTTGCCAGTTGTATCTATTGATCTTTGTTCTTAGTCTTCTCTTTGGTAGTTGTCTCTATTTCTCTTTGTTCTTAGTCTTCTCTTTGCTATTTGTCTCTATTCGTCTTTGTTCTTAGTCTTCTCCTTGCCAGTTGTCTCTATTCGTCTCTGTTCTTAGTCTTCTCTTTACCAGTTGTTTCTGTTCCGCTCTGTTCTTAGAATTCTCTTTGCTATTTGTCTCTATTACTCTCTGCTCTTAGTCTTCTCTTTGCTAGTTGTCTCTATTCCTCTCTATTCTTAGTCTTCTCTTTGCTAGTTGTTTCTATTCCTTTCTGCAGAAATTCAAATACCTTGGAGCAGTAATAACTTCAGATGGGAAATGCAGAACAGAAATTAGGAACAGAATAGGTCAAACAAAGACTGCATTTCAGAGAATGAGAAACATATTAGCTAACACATCTTTATCAATGAATGTTAGAAAACGAGTCCTAAAATGATATATTGAAGCTATCTTGTTATATGGAAGTGAATCATGGACAATAGGCAAGTCTGCACAAAAATCATTGGAAGCAGCAGAAATGTGGTTTATTAGAAGAATGTTGCGAATCCCCTGGACAGCAAAA
>CM019692.1:28286596-28304333 GCA_009760885.1 Achatina immaculata | reverse complement strand
CAGCGATACTACTGGACACACCGATTAAACTTCACTTTACCCTTTCCTTCACCTTTTCACATCGGCGCCGCTCAGCAACCCATACTTCTTTTCCGCAGTTTCTTCTTTGACCGGGAGGAGCTTCACTCCATGCATGGCATCCGAAGAGTCTCGCCAGCAGTGAGGCTGTTCAAATAGCTGCTTAGCAAACCCGAAGGGATATCTGTAGAACTTCTCTCTTGCGTATCTGGTTTCCCTCTTCCTTTTATATAGTCTTTCAGCTCTTAGAGAAGGAAGCTATCACAGCCTTCTGTTGGGGAGAGAAGAAGGGTAGAGGACTGGAAGAAAATTTATAACAGAGTTCGAGAATGAGAACATCCAGAGAGTGGGACTAAGACAAGAAAGCTGGGTAACAATGGCAGAAATAGAAAAGGTAACAGTTAGTAGAGTAGTTCAAAGAGAGTTGAATTTGTTGTTAACTAGCTGGGGCGAAGACAGCCAGTTTGGAAAATAAGCGTTATTCTAGAGCTTTCCGAGATAGTTCATCCGAAGAACAAGAGCGGACTACTGTGTCAGAATTGTGACACAATTGTGTACTCGTTAAGTAATAAAAACTAATCCTACTTTTTTTCTAGTTTATACATTTTAGAGCTTCCGAGATCGTTCATCCGAAGAACAAGAGACAGAATTGTCCCGTTTGAAGTGGCGGTCTTAACAAAAATGTGTGGAGACCAGTATCGGTGCCTTCTTGTGTACTTCCTTCATTTCACTTATAGAAAATTAGAGATGCTATATAAAAATCATAAATGTTATACATAAAATCATAGTTGTTACGTATAAAACCATAACTGTTATAAAGAAAATCATAGCTGTTATACACAAAATCATAGTTATTATGCAGAAAATCAAGAATGTTACATGAAACACCAATATATAGATCACTCAAGTCGGACGGGAGATAATTCAGTCTGTGCGGAAGAACACAGGTTAGAGGGAGATAACCAAATAAAAACCCGCGAAGATCGGGAAATCCCGTAAGTTCCAAGATGGCGGATATAGAGAAAGTGAAAGTTCTTGTTGTGGGAGATTCAGGTCTGTATACACTCCTAGCACCAAGTTATGGCACTTTTATAAGTCAGGTTAGCAGTTCTTTAATTTGATTTTGATATTTAACAACAGGTAAGATAGTCATTACGTTTTCTTTTTAGAACGAGCCAGCACCATATCATGTTGTGTGTTGTAGTTGATGTGGCACATACAGTCAATCAAGCGGCGTAGGGGATCATTTCTCTCCACAATTCCCTGTCTTTAGTCTTGATTATGAGATCCGCCTGTGACTTTCTTCCTAGCCACACTGACAGCCCATCCAGTAACTTCTCTTTACGTCTTCCTCTGTCTCTTCTTCCCTCAATTCTTCCAGTTGCCACAATGTGTTCCAATTTTTCTCTTCTCAGAAAATGTCCTATAAATCTCACTTGTCAGCCTCTGATCTTTGCTGTAATTTGCCCTTTAACCCCAGCCTCTCTTAAGACTTCTTCTTAAGACACACACGTCCACTGTTACAGAACATCATTTGCTGATGATGTGGCACACACACGTCCACTGTTACAGAACATCATTTGTTGATGATGTGGCACACACACGTCCACTGTTACAGAACATCATTTGTTGACGATGTGGCACATACTTCTTCTTCTACAGAATATAAGCTGTTGACAATTTGGCACATACATTGTCTCCTACAGAATTTAAGCTGTTGACTATGTGGCACAGACACATCATAATGCTTTCATGACAGTGTCATCTAGTACATGAATCCAGGACATTTAGATACAGGACATTTAGACACCTGGACATTTAGACACAGGACATTTAGACATCTGAACATTTAGACACAGGACATTTAGGCACAGGACACTTGGACACCTGGACATTTAGACACAGGACATTTAGACACAGGACATTTAGACATCTGAACATTTAGACACAGGACATTTGGACATCTGGATAGTTAGAAACAGGACATTTGGATGTCTGGATAGTTAGACACAGGACATTTAGACATCTGAACATTTAGACACAGGACATTTAGACACCTGAACATTTGGACATCTAGATAGATAGACACAGGACAGACACCTGAGGATTTAGACACCTGTACATTTGGACATCTGGATAGTTAGACACAGGACATTTGGACATCTGGATAGTTAGACACAGGACATTTGGACATCTGGATAGTTAGACACAGGACATTTGGACATCTGGATAGTTAGACACAGGACATTTGGAGATCTGGATAATTAGACACAGGATATTTGGACATCTGGATAGTTTGACACAGGACTGACACCTGAGGATTTAGACACCTTGACATTCAGCACTGACTGTGAACTGCTGAACACAAATTTTGTCAGTTCTTTTTACTAGCTGAAACCCTACATCTCTCTGAAATTTCATATTTGTTGCTGGTCAAGACCCTACTTCAGATCTCTTTCATTGGAAGAATGTGTTTTAAACAACATCATGGACAACACTGACAATCTCATGTTCATTCATTCATTCATTCCTTTGCATGTCCCTTGCGGAACTTTGCCTCCCAAACAGCACTCCTGTAGGCCTCTCGGTTGTGAGCAAGATGGCCTGCTGCTGCTGCATCCATTTCCAGATCATCAACGATGTCTTGCAGCCATCTTCGTTTCGGTCGTCCTCTTTTTCTTTTTCCCATTATGTATCCTTCCAATACGGTCTTCTCTAAATTATCATGACGTTTAATGTGGCCAAAATATTTAAGTTTTCTCTCTTTAATCCTCCTTACTAGCCATCCTTCTTCAATATTAAGCTCTTGTAGTATAGATATATTTGTTCTTTTTTGTGTCCACGATATCTGGAGAACTCTTCTATAGCATTTACATTCAAAGGCATTTATGTGCTTCTCAGCTGTTTTGTTAAGTGTCCAGGTCTCACAGGCATATGTTGTGATAGGAAAGATGCATGCCCTTAAAAATCTTATTTTTGTGGTTCTCAATCTCATGTAGAGAGTAATAAAACTTGTCTTAGCTGTGAACTTGTCTTAGCTGTGAACTTGTCTTAGCTGTGAACTTGTCTTAACTGTGAACTTGTCTTAGCTGTGAGAAATGATTTTAAGAATATACAGGTGTGCCTTGCATAAAAGTGGTGCACTGTAGTGTGCTTTGCTAATATGGTGCTATATTACTTTTAGTGCATTCTTTGCTCTTACATATTTGTTTTCAACAGTGACACACATCAGATGAATAATAAAATAAGAGGTTAAAGTAATGTAAGAGAATAAAATAAGAGGTTAAAGTAATGTAAGAGAATAAAATAAGAGGTTAAAGTAATGTAAGAGAATAAAATAAGAGGTTAAAGTAATGTAAAAAGTAAAGATAGTCCCATAGCATTTCAAATGCCATAGGGGGTGAAGCGTTAGAGACCTCATTATGCTGGGTCATCAGCGTATGAGGTAGGGTGACCAGTTCCTTTCCTCGCTGCCTTTACTTCCCAGATTTTCTCTGGTACCCATTTTACGAGGCTGGGTTGACCTCAGGGCCGTATTGGTCGGAAAAAAAAATCCCGCTCAGCTGGGGATTCGAACCCTCGACCATTTGGTTGCTAGACGAGTGCTCTAACCACTACGCTAGCCGGCCCCTTTAAAGTAATGTAAGATAATAAAATAAGAGGTTAAAGTAATGTAAGATAATAAAATAAGAAGATGGCTGCAAGACATCACTGACAATCTGCAAATGGATACAGCAGCAGCAGGCCATCTTGCTCACAACCGAGAGGCCTATAGGAGTGCTGTTAGAGAGGCAAAGTTCCGCAAGGGACATGCAAATCAATGAATGAATGAGTGAATAAAATAAGAAGTTAAAGTAATGTAAGAGAATTGAACTTGTTCATTTACTTTATGTTGTAAAGAATCTGATAATGCCAAAATGTCATTTAAGAAAGTAAAAGACATTCACTTGATCAACAGAAAGATGAAATTTAAGGGAGATAAAGTAGGGTCATGACCAGTGACAGAAAGTTTGAAACATAAATTATAATTGACCAACAATGTAAAGTTAAAAATTTAGGGGTGGTGAAAAAGAGCTTGACTAGTGATTGAAGTGAAGGAAGTGAAAAGAAAGGCCTTACTCTGAACATCAAAAAGACAGAGACTATGGTTATATCTAAGAAACAGAATCCACCAACATGTAGTAAAATTAAATGGAATTATTCTAAAGCAGGTGCAGAAATTCAAATACCTTGGAGCAGTAATAACTTCAGATGGGAAATGCAGAACAGAAATTAGGAACAGAATAGGCCAAGCAAAGACTGCATTTCAGAGAATAAGAAACATATTAGCCAACACATCTTTATCAATGAATGTTAGAAAACGAGTCCTAAAATGCTATATTGAACCTATCTTGTTATATGGAAGTGAATCATGGACAATAGGCAAGTCTGCACAAAAATCATTGGAAGCAGCAGAAATGTGGTTTATTAGAAGAATGTTGCGAATCCCCTGGACAGCAAAAATAACTAATGAAGAATGTAGGAGAAGAGCCGGAGAGAAAAAAAAATCTTGTAAACCAAAAATAAAAGAGAGACAGTGTACTTTCATAGGACATGCAATGAGAAGAGGGGGCATTGAAAATATTATAACAACAGGAAAAATAGAGGGAAGAAGATCAAGAGGAAGACCAAGAGAAATGATACTGGACAGTCTGACGGGATGGTGTGAGAGGAGATCACCAACTGAACTGATGGCCTGCATGAAGGATCATGCACTCTGGAGAAGCATAATACCCAGCGCCAGTCGGCACGGCACCTGATGATGATGATGATGAGTGATTGAAAGTTGAAACTTAGGAGAAATGAAGTAGGGTCATGACTAACAAGAAAAAGTTAAAATTTTAGACAGATAAAAGATAGCAGAAATGGGAGTTTTGCTCTTTTAGTGGGTGTCCAATTGCCTGAGTATCTAATTGTCCTGGGTCTAATTGTCAAGGCATCTAATTATCCAGGTGTATAATTGCCAAGGCATCTAATTGTCAGGTGTCTGATTGTCCTAGTATCTAATTATCCAGATGTCTAATTGTCAAGGCATCTAATTATCCAGAAGTCTAATTGTTTAGGAGTTCAATTGTCAAGGCATCTAATTGTTCAGACATCTAGTTGTCAAGGCATCTAATTGTCAGGATTTGAATTGATGTCTCACTGTCTGGGAGCCTAATTGTCCAAATGTTTAATTGTTTGGTGCCTATTTGCTTAGTTGTCTGATTGTCCAGTGTCTAATTATCTGGTGCCTAACTGCCTGGGAGATATTGACCAGGTGTCTAATTGTCTGGTGCCTAACTGCCTGTGAGTATTTGACCAGGTGTCTAATTGTCTGTTGCCTAACTGCCTGGGAGTATATCTGACCAGGTGTCTAATTGTCTGTTGCCTAACTGCCTGGGAGTATATTTGACCAGGTGTCTAATTGTCTGTTGCCTAACTGCCTGGGAGTATAATTGACCAGGTGTCTAATTGTCTGTTGCCTAACTGCCTGGGTGTATATCTGACCAGGTGTCTAATTGTCTGTTGCCTAACTGCCTGGGTGTATATCTGACCAGGTGTCTAATTGTCTGTTGCCTAACTGCCTGGGAGTATATCTGACCAGGTGTCTAATTGTCTGTTGCCTAACTGCCTGGGTGTATATCTGACCAGGTGTCTAATTGTCTGTTGCCTAACTGCCTGGGAGTATAATTGACCAGGTGTCTAATTGTCTGTTGCCTAACTGCCTGGAGGTCAAGACCCCCTGGCACATATGTCTGGCACATCCTTGGTTGCCTGAGTGATTGGTCAAGCCCTGCTGACATTGTGTGGTGAAAATATGGAGAAGCAGAAGTCAAATAGTTTTATGAAGTCAGCTGCCACAGGACAAGACCAGATATGTTCCATGTCAGCAACCTCTAAGACAGTCATGTAATGTCCTAACAGGACAAGACCAGATATGTTCCATGTCAGCAACCTCTCAGACAGTCATGTAATGTCCTAACAGGACAAGACCAGATATGTTCCATGTCAGAAACCTCTCAGACAGTCATGTAATGTCCTAACAGGACAAGACCAGATATGTACCATGTCAGAAACCTCTCAGACAGTCATGTAATGTCCTAACAGGACAAGACCAGATATGTTCCATGTCAGAAACCTCTCAGACAGTCATGTAATGTCCTAACAGGACAAGACCAGATATGTACCATGTCAGCAACCTCTCAGACAGTCATGTAATGTCCTAACAGGACAAGACCAGATATGTACCATGTCAGCAACCTCTCAGTCATGTAATGTCCTAACAGGACAAGACCAGATATGTACCATGTCAGAAACCTCTCAGACAGTCATGTAATGTCCTAACAGGACAGACCAGATATGTACCATGTCAGCAACCTCTAAGACAGTCATGTAATGTCCTAACGGACAAGACCAGATATGTACCATGTCAGAAACCTCTCAGACAGTCATGTAATGTCCTAACAGGACAAGACCAGATATGTTCCATGTCAGAAACCTCTCAGACAGTCATGTAATGTCCTAACAGGACAAGACCAGATATGTACCATGTCAGCAACCTCTCAGACAGTCATGTAATGTCCTAACAGGACAAGACCAGATATGTACCATGTCAGCAACCTCTCAGTCATGTAATGTCCTAACAGGACAAGACCAGATATGTACCATGTCAGAAACCTCTCAGACAGTCATGTAATGTCCTAACAGGACAAGACCAGATATGTACCATGTCAGCAACCTCTAAGACAGTCATGTAATGTCCTAACAGGACAAGACCAGATATGTTCCATGTCAGCAACCTCTCAGACAGTCATATAATGTCCTAACAGGACAAGACCAGATATGTACCATGTCAGCAACCTCTCAGACAGTCATGTAATGTCCTAACAGGACAAGACCAGATATGTACCATGTCAGCAACCTCTCAGACAGTCATGTAATGTCCTAACAGGACAAGACCAGATATGTACCATGTCAGCAACCTCTCAGACAGTCATGTAATGTCCTAACAGGACAAGACCAGATATGTACCATGTCAGCAACCTCTCAGTCATGTAATGTCCTAACAGGACAAGACCAGATATGTACCATGTCAGAAACCTCTCAGACAGTCATGTAATGTCCTAACAGGACAAGACCAGATATGTTCCATGTCAGAAACCTCTAAGACAGTCATGTAATGTCCTAACAGGACAAGACCAGATATGTTCCATGTCAGAAACCTCTCAGTCATGTAATGTCCTAACAGGACAAGACCAGATATGTACCATGTCAGAAACCTCTAAGACAGTCATGTAATGTCCTAACAGGACAAGACCAGATATGTTCCATGTCAGAAACCTCTAAGACAGTCATGTAATGTCCTAACAGGACAAGACCAGATATGTTCCATGTCAGCAACCTCTAAGACAGTCATGTAATGTCCTAACAGGACAAGACCAGATATGTTCCATGTCAGAAACCTCTAAGACAGTCATGTAATGTCCTAACAGGACAAGACCAGATATGTTCCATGTCAGAAACCTCTAAGACAGTCATGTAATGTCCTAACAGGACAAGACCAGATATGTTCCATGTCACAACCTCTAAGACAGTCATGTAATGTCCTAACAGGACAAGACCAGATATGTTCCATGTCAGAAACCTCTAAGACAGTCATGTAATGTCCTAACAGGACAAGACCAGATATGTTCCATGTCAGCAACCTCTAAGACAGTCATGTAATGTCCTAACAGGACAAGACCAGATATGTTCCATGTCAGCAACCTCTAAGACAGTCATGTAATGTCCTAACAGGACAAGACCAGATATGTTCCATGTCAGCAACCTCTAAGACAGTCATGTAATGTCCTAACAGGACAAGACCAGATATGTACCATGTCAGAAACCTCTAAGACAGTCATGTAATGTCCTAACAGGACAAGACCAGATATGTTCCATGTCAGCAACCTCTAAGACAGTCATGTAATGTCCTAACAGGACAAGACCAGATATGTTCCATGTCAGCAACCTCTAAGACAGTCATGAATGTCCTAACAGGACAAGACCAGATATGTTCCATGTCAGCAACCTCTAAGACAGTCATGTAATGTCCTAACAGGACAAGACCAGATATGTACCATGTCAGCACCTCTCAGACAGTCATGTAATGTCCTAACAGGACAAGACCAGATATGTACCATGTCAGCAACCTCTAAGACAGTCATGTAATGTCCTAACAGGACAAGACCAGATATGTACCATGTCAGCAACCTCTAAGACAGTCATGTAATGTCCTAACAGGACAAGACCAGATATGTACCATGTCAGCAACCTCTAAGACAGTCATGTAATGTCCTAACAGGACAAGACCAGATAGTACCATGTCAGCAACCTCTAAGACAGTCATGTAATGTCCTAACAGGACAAGACCAGATATGTACCATGTCAGCAACCTCTCAGACAGTCATGTAATGTCCTAACAGGACAAGACCAGATATGTACCATGTCAGCAACCTCTAAGACAGTCATGTAATGTCCTAACAGGACAAGACCAGATATGTACCATGTCAGCAACCTCTCAGACAGTCATGTAATGTCCTAACAGGACAAGACCAGACATGTACCATGTCAGCAACCTCTCAGACAGTCATGTAATGTCCTAACAGGACAAGACCAGATATGTTCCATGTCAGAAACCTCTAAGACAGTCATGTAATGTCCTAACAGGACAAGACCAGATATGTTCCATGTCAGAAACCTCTAAGACAGTCATGTAATGTCCTAACAGGACAAGACCAGATATGTTCCATGTCAGCAACCTCTAAGACAGTCATGTAATGTCCTAACAGGACAAGACCAGATATGTTCCATGTCAGCAACCTCTAAGACAGTCATGTAATGTCCTAACAGGACAAGACCAGATATGTTCCATGTCAGCAACCTCTAAGACAGTCATGTAATGTCCTAACAGGACAAGACCAGATATGTACCATGTCAGCAACCTCTAAGACAGTCATGTAATGTCCTAACAGGACAAGACCAGATGTACCATGTCAGCAACCTCTAAGACAGTCATGTAATGTCCTAACAGGACAAGACCAGATATGTACCATGTCAGCAACCTCTAAGACAGTCATGTAATGTCCTAACAGGACAAGACCAGATATGTACCATGTCAGCAACCTCTCAGACAGTCATGTAATGTCCTAACAGGACAAGACCAGATATGTACCATTGTCAGCAACCTCTCAGACAGTCATGTAATGTCCTAACAGGACAAGACCAGATATGTTCCATGTCAGCAACCTCTAAGACAGTCATGTAATGTCCTAACAGGACAAGACCAGATATGTTCCATGTCAGCAACCTCTAAGACAGTCATGTAATGTCCTAACAGGACAAGACCAGATATGTACCATGTCAGCAACCTCTCAGACAGTCATGTAATGTCCTAACAGGACAAGACCAGATATGTACCATGTCAGCAACCTCTCAGACAGTCATGTAATGTCCTAACAGGACAAGACCAGATATGTACCATGTCAGCAACCTCTCAGACAGTCATGTAATGTCCTAACAGGACAAGACCAGATATGTTCCATGTCAGAAACCTCTAAGACAGTCATGTAATGTCCTAACAGGACAAGACCAGATATGTTCCATGTCAGAAACCTCTCAGTCACATAATGTCCTAACAGGCCAAGACCAGATATGTTCCATGTCAGCAACCTCTCAGTCATGTAATGTCCTAACAGGACAAGACCAGATATGTTCCATGTCAGAAACCTCTCAGACAGTCACGTAATGTCCTAACAGGACAATACCAGATATGTTCCATGTCAGAAACCTCTCAGTCATGTAATGTCCTAACAGGCCAAGACCAGATATGTTCCATGTCAGCAACCTCTAAGACAGTCATGTAATGTCCTAACAGGACAAGACCAGATATGTACCATGTCAGCAACCTCTCAGACAGTCATGTAATGTCCTAACAGGACAAGACCAGATATGTACCATGTCAGCAACCTCTAAGACAGTCATGTAATGTCCTAACAGGACAAGACCAGATATGTACCATGTCAGCAACCTCTAAGACAGTCATGTAATGTCCTAACAGGACAAGACCAGATATGTACCATGTCAGCAACCTCTCAGACAGTCATGTAATGTCCTAACAGGACAAGACCAGATATGTACCATGTCAGCAACCTCTAAGACAGTCATGTAATGTCCTAACAGGACAAGACCAGATATGTACCATGTCAGCAACCTCTAAGACAGTCATGTAATGTCCTAACAGGACAAGACCAGATATGTACCATGTCAGCAACCTCTCAGACAGTCATGTAATGTCCTAACAGGACAAGACCAGATATGTACCATGTCAGCAACCTCTAAGACAGTCATGTAATGTCCTAACAGGACAAGACCAGATATGTTCCATGTCAGAAACCTCTAAGACAGTCATGTAATGTCCTAACAGGACAAGACCAGATATGTTCCATGTCAGCAACCTCTAAGACAGTCATGTAATGTCCTAACAGGACAAGACCAGATATGTTCCATGTCAGCAACCTCTAAGACAGTCATGTAATGTCCTAACAGGACAAGACCAGATATGTACCATGTCAGCAACCTCTAAGACAGTCATGTAATGTCCTAACAGGACAAGACCAGATATGTACCATGTCAGCAACCTCTAAGACAGTCATGTAATGTCCTAACAGGACAAGACCAGATATGTACCATGTCAGCAACCTCTAAAACAGTCATGTAATGTCCTAACAGGACAAGACCAGATATGTACCATGTCAGCAACCTCTCAGACAGTCATGTAATGTCCTAACAGGACAAGACCAGATATGTACCATGTCAGCAACCTCTAAGACAGTCATGTAATGTCCTAACAGGACAAGACCAGATATGTTCCATGTCAGCAACCTCTAAGACAGTCATGTAATGTCCTAACAGGACAAGACCAGATATGTTCCATGTCAGCAACCTCTAAGACAGTCATGTAATGTCCTAACAGGACAAGACCAGATATGTACCATGTCAGCAACCTCTCAGACAGTCATGTAATGTCCTAACAGGACAAGACCAGATATGTACCATGTCAGCAACCTCTCAGACAGTCATGTAATGTCCTAACAGGACAAGACCAGATATGTACCATGTCAGCAACCTCTCAGACAGTCATGTAATGTCCTAACAGGACAAGACCAGATATGTTCCATGTCAGAAACCTCTAAGACAGTCATGTAATGTCCTAACAGGACAAGACCAGATATGTTCCATGTCAGAAACCTCTCAGTCACATAATGTCCTAACAGGACAAGACCAGATATGTTCCATGTCAGAAACCTCTCAGTCATGTAATGTCCTAACAGGACAATACCAGATATGTTCCATGTCAGAAACCTCTCAGTCATGTAATGTCCTAACAGGCCAAGACCAGATATGTTCCATGTCAGAAACCTCTCAGACAGTCATGTAATGTCCTAACAGGACAAGACCAGATATGTTCCATGTCAGAAACCTCTCAGACAGTCATGTAATGTCCTAACAGGACAAGACCAGATATGTTCCATGTCAGAAACCTCTCAGACAGTCATATAATGTCCTAACAGGACAAGACTAGATATGTTCCATGTCAGAAACCTCTAAGACAGTCATGTAATGTCCTAACAGACCAAGACCGGATATGTTCCATGTCAGAAACCTCTCAGACAGTCATGTAATGTCCTAGCATCAGAGACTTTTGAGAAATTGTTTGTTAATCTGATCACCCAGTAAACAGTAAAAGTACATAGAACTATTGTGTATGTGTTGTTCTCTAAGCTCTTAAGTTGAATGTTACAGACATGTAGAGGGTCTAGCTAGAGACTGGTCCAACCTGGTGGTATAAGCTTGAATCTTTTCACCTGAAGTTGATGTGAGCCAGCTAGTGTCTAGCTAGAGACTGGTCCAACCTGGTGATATAAGCTTTAATCCTTTCACCTGAAGTTGATGTGAGCCAGCTAGTGTCTAGCTAGAGACTGGTCCAGCCTGGTGATATAAGCTTTAATCTTTTCACCTGAAGTTGATGTGAGCCAGCTAGTGTCTAGCTAGAGACTGGTCCAACCTGGTGATATAAGCTTGAATCTTTTCACCTGAAGTTGATGTGAGCCAGCTAGTGTCTAGCTAGAGACTGGTCTGACCTGGTGATATAAGCTTTAATCCTTTCACCTGAAGTTGATGTGAGCCAGCTAGGGTCTAGCTAGAGACTGGTCTGACCTGGTGATATAAGCTTTAATCCTTTCACCTGAAGTTGATGTGAGCCAGCTAGGGTCTAGCTAGAGACTGGTCTTACCTGGTGATATAAGCTTTAATCCTTTCACCTGAAGTTGATGTGAGCCAGCTAGGGTCTAGCTAGAGACTGGTCTGACCTGGTGATATAAGCTTTAATCCTTTCACCTGAAGTTGATGTGAGCCAGCTAGTGTCTAGCTAGAGACTGGTCTGACTGGTGATATAAGCTTTAATCCTTTCACCTGAAGTTGATGTGAGCCAGCTAGTGTCTAGCTAGAGACTGGTCTGACCTGGTGATATAAGCTTTAATCCTTTCACCTGAAGTGATGTGAGCCAGCTAGTGTCTAGCTAGAGACTGGTCTGACCTGGTGATATAAGCTTTAATCCTTTCACCTGAAGTTGATGTGAGCCAGCTAGTGTCTAGCTAGAGACTGGTCTGACCTGGTGATATAAGCTTTAATCCTTTCACCTGAAGTTGATGTGAGCCAGCTAGTGTCTAGCTAGAGACTGGTCTGACCTGGTGATATAAGCTTTAATCCTTTCACCTGAAGTTGATGTGAGCCAGCTAGTGTCTAGCTAGAGACTGGTCTGACCTGGTGATATAAGCTTTAATCCTTTCACCTGAAGTTGATGTGAGCCAGCTAGGGTCTAGCTAGAGACTGGTCTGACTTGGTGATATAAGCTTTAATCTTTTCACCTGAAGTTGATGTGAGCCAGTTAAGGGCAACATTGCCACCATCAACTGTCCAGAACTGAAGACACAGACACTTTGTATGTCCTATGTTCAGACTTGAGGCAGTGTTAATTTTGATATTTCTTCATCTCAGGTGTTGTATAAACTTAAGTGAAAATGTTGATTTACCTGTCTCAGGTGTTGTATAAACTTGAGTGAAAATGTTGATTTACCTGTCTCAGGTGTTGTATAAACTTGAGTGAAAATGTTGATTTACCTGTCTCAGGTGTTGGCAAGACATGCTTGGTTCATCTGATCTGTCATGGTGAGCCTTGTTATGCTCCGACTGCAACCATTGGCTGCTCTGTGGAAGTCAAGGTAAGAGATTTAATTTAGCTCAGCTGACACTTCTTAATTGTGGATGTTCATTCCTTCCTTTGTCTTCTCTCCAGTTTCTTCTGTCTGACATCTTCTAGTGATGGTTCACCATGACTTGACTGCTCTACACATTATAAGATGAGATTTTGTTACAGATATCACATTGTATGCACACTGTGAGACCAGGCATGCTATCAACATGAAAGTCTCAGGGACTCCAGGATCCATATTTTCTAAAATATTCCATTTCTTGATGTACGCAAGTAGAAAATCCAGTGTCAGAGTTTGTGTACTGTGTTGAAGTTTGTATATGTTTTACAGTAATCACAAGTACAAAAATTTGTGCAAGTTTATGATTGTTTTACAGTAATCTCAAGTACAAAAAATGTTTATTCTGTCCAAGTTTATGATTGTTGTTCCTTCCATATCCCAGTTGCATGAATACAGAGCTGGAACACCTGCCGAAAAAGACTTCTTTGTGGAGTTGTGGGACATTGGTGGGGCTGCAAGCCATGCTAACAGCAGATCAATATTTTATCACCAGATTCATGGTTTGTAGCCTTTTTTTTAATGTAGCATCTCACTACAACAGCAGACTACAGGCTGTTACAACAGCAAAATACAAGCTGTTACAACAGCAAACTGCAAGCTGTTACAGCAGCAAGCTATAAGCTGTTACAACAGCAAACTACAGGCTGTTACAACAGCAAACTACAGGCTGTTACAGCAGCAAGCTATAAGCTGTTACAACAGCAAACTACAGGCTGTTACAACAGCAAACTACAGGCTGTTACAGCAGCAAGCTATAAGCTGTTACAACAGCAAACTACAGGCTGTTACAGCAGCAAGCTATAAGCTGTTACAACAGCAAGCTACAGGCTGTTACAGCAGCAAGCTATAAGCTGTTACAACAGCAAACTACAGGCTGTTACAACAGCAAGCTATAAGCTGTTACAACAGCAAACTACAGGCTGTTACAGCAGCAAGCTATAAGCTGTTACAACAGCAAACTACAGGCTGTTACAGCAGCAAGCTATAAGCTGTTACAACAGCAAACTACAGGCTGTTACAGCAGCAAGCTATAAGCTGTTACAACAGCAAACTACAGGCTGTTACAGCAGCAAGCTATAAGCTGTTACAACAGCAAACTACAGGCTGTTACAACAGCAAACTACAGGCTGTTACAGCAGCAAGCTATAAGCTGTTACAACAGCAAACTACAGGCTGTTACAGCAGCAAACTACAGGCTGTTACAACAGCAAACTACAGGCTGTTACAGCAGCAAGCTACAGGCTGTTACAGCAGCAAGCTATAAGCTGTTACAGCAGCAAGCTATAAGCTGTTACAACAGCAAACTACAGGCTGTTACAGCAGCAAGCTATAAGCTGTTTCAACAGCAAACTACAGGCTGTTACAACAGCAAACTACAGGCTGTTACAACAGCAAACTACAGGCTGTTACAGCAGCAAGCTATAAGCTGTTTCAACAGCAAACTACAGGCTGTTACAACAGCAAACTACAGGCTGTTACAACAGCAAGCTATAAGCTGTTTCAACAGCAAACTACAGGCTGTTACAACAGCAAACTACAGGCTGTTACAGCAGCAAGCTATAAGCTGTTTCAACAGCAAACTACAGGCTGTTACAACAGCAAACTACAGGCTGTTACAGCAGCAAGCTACAGGCTGTTACAGCAGCAAGCTATAAGCTGTTACAGCAGCAAGCTATAAGCTGTTACAGCAGCAAGCTATAAGCTGTTACAACAGCAAACTACAGGCTGTTACAACAGCAAACTACAGGCTGTTACAGCAGCAAGCTACAGGCTGTTACAGCAGCAAGCTATAAGCTGTTACAACAGCAAACTACAGGCTGTTACAGCAGCAAGCTATAAGCTGTTTCAACAGCAAACTACAGGCTGTTACAACAGCAAACTACAGGCTGTTACAACAGCAAACTACAGGCTGTTACAGCAGCAAGCTATAAGCTGTTACAACAGCAAACTACAGGCTGTTACAGCAGCAAGCTATAAGCTGTTTCAACAGCAAACTACAGGCTGTTACAACAGCAAACTGCAAGCTGTTACAACAGCAAACTACAGGCTGTTACAACAGCAAACTACAGGCTGTTACAGCAGCAAGCTATAAGCTGTTACAACAGCAAACTACAGGCTGTTACAACAGCAAACTACAGGCTGTTACAACAGCAAACTACAGGCTGTTACAACAGCAAAATACAGGCTGTACAACAGCAAACTACAGACTGATTGCCTGATTACATGAAACCTTGATGTATTGACTGATGTCCTAGTTACATGAAACTTTTTTGATGTATTGACTGATGTCCTAGTTACATGAAACCTTGTTGATGTATTGACTGATGTCCTAGTTACATGAAACCTTGTTGATGTATTGACTGATGTCCTAGTTATATGAAACCTTGTTGATGTATTGACTGATCTCCTAGTTATATGAAACCTTGTTGATGTATTGACTGATCTCCTAGTTATATGAAACCTTGTTGATGTTTGATTGCTGATGTCCTAGTTATATGAAACCTTGTATGTATTGACTGATCTCCTAGTTATAAAACCTTGTTGATGTATTGACTGATCTCCTAGTTATATGAAACCTTGTTGATGTATTGACTGATGTCCTATTATATGAAACCTTGTTGATGTATTGACTGATCTCCTAGTTTATGAAACCTTGTTGATGTTTGACTGATCTCCTAGTTATATGAAACCTTGTTGATGTATTGACTGATCTCCTAGTTATATGAACCTTGTTGATGTATTGACTGATCTCCTAGTTATATATGAACCTTGTTGATGTATGACTGATGTCCTAGTTATATGAAACCTTGTTGATGTATTGACTGATCTCCTATCCAGGTTGACTTTGACCCAGAACAGTTTGCAGGGAATCAGATCCCAATCTGTGATAGGAACCAAAGCTGATTCAGCTCAGACACTCAAGAGAAAGCCGCCCAGAGCTTCCTCCGTCGCTGAAGAGTGTGGAGCGGACGATTCAACCTGGTAGCATGTTTCTTCTGGCAAAATATTTGATAATAGAAGCTGTCTGCTGGTGACATGTTCTGACAAAATATTTGATTAGTAGAAGCTGTCTGCTAGTAACATTTACACAGCCCACCCAAGAATTCAGAATAATGCTATAATTTTACTATTTTTTTTATCTAAAAACCAAATGAAGAAACAGAAACAATTAAAATATATACAAGTTTATTCAAATGTATAAATTAAGCTCATCAGTTGTCAGCCCTTACCAACTGTTTATATTTTAAAAAGTCAGTAGCTCAACTGCATCAACTTTCTAACTGCTTAGTAGCTCAACTTTCTAACTGCTTAGTAGCTCAACTTTCTAACTGCTTAGTAGCTCAACTTTCTAACTGCTCAGTAGCTCAACTTTCTAACTGCTTAGTAGCTCAACTTTCTAATTGCTTAGTAGCTCAACTTTCTAACTGCTTAGTAGCTTAACTTTCTGACTGCTTAGTAGCTTAACTTTCTGACTGCTCAGTAGCTCAACTTTCTAACTGCTTAGTAGCTTAACTTTCTGACTGCTCAGTAGCTCAACTTTCTGACTGCTCAGTAGCTCAACTTTCTAACTGCTCAGTAGCTCAACTTTCTAACTGCTCAGTAGCTCAACTTTCTGACTGCTCAGTAGCTTAACTTTCTGACTGCTCAGTAGCTCAACTTTCTAACTGCTCAGTAGCTCAACTTTCTAACTGCTCAGTAGCTCAACTTTCTAACTGCTCAGTAGCTCAACTTTCTGACTGCTCAGTAGCTCAACTGCATCAACTTTCTGACTGCTCAGTAGCTTAACTTTCTAACTGCTCAGTAGCTCAACTGCATCAACTTTCTGACTGCTCAGTAGCTCAACTTTCTGACTGCTCAGTAGCTCAACTTCTGACTGCTCAGTAGCTCAACTGCATCAACTTTCACTGCTCAGTAGCTCAACTTTCTGACTGCTCAGTAGCTCAACTTTCTGACTGCTCATAGCTCACTGCATCAACTTTCTGACTGATCAGTAGCTCAACTTTCTGACTGCTCAGTAGCTCAACTGCATCAACTTTCACTGCTCAGTAGCTCAACTTTCTGACTGCTCATTAGCTCAACTTTCGACTGCTCAGTAGCTCAACTTTCTGACTGCTCAGTAGCTCAACTTTCTGACTGCAACACATCATTGACCATAGGCTAAAATGGTACCTCTCTCTCTCTGAACCTTAAGTGCCCAGGCACATGGGGCTTTCCGCAAGGTTTTCCACAAATGCCTGTCCTTCGCCTTTTTTTCTGCTCTTGCCCAGGTGAGCCCCTATTGCTCAACATCCTTTCTGTTTTCTTCTCCATTCTCTTTTTGGTCT
>CM019692.1:28271477-28286496 GCA_009760885.1 Achatina immaculata | reverse complement strand
AGGCTAGCAGAGACAGATAAAAGCAGGCAGAGACAGACACAGGCATGCAGTGACAGACACAGGCTGGCAGAGACAGACAGGCTGGCAGAGACAGACAGACAGGCTAGCAGAGACAGACACAGGCAGGCAGAGACAGACACAGGCTGGCAGAGAGAGACAGACACAGGCTGGCAGAGACAGACAGACAGGCTGGCAGAGACAGACACAGGCTGGCAGAGACAGACACAGGCTGGAGGAGACAGACACAGGCATGCAGTGACAGACACAGGCTGGCAGAGACAGACAGGCTGGCAGAGACAGACAGGCTAGCAGAGACAGACACAGGCAGGCAGAGACAGACACAGGCTGGCAGAGAGAGACAGACACAGGCTGGCAGAGACAGACAGACAGGCTGGCAGAGACAGACAGCAGGCGCAGAGACAGACACAGGCTGGCAGAGAGAGACAGACACAGGCTGGCAGAGAGAGACAGACAGACAGGCAGGCAGAGACAGACACAGGCTGGCAGAGACAGACACAGGCTGGCAGAGACAGACACAGGCTGGCAGAGAGAGACAGACACAGCCAGGCAGAGACGAGACAGACAGACAGGCTGGCAGAGACAGACACTGGCAGGCAGAGACAGACACAGGCAGCAGCAGAGACAGACACAGGCTGGCAGAGACAGACACTGGCAGAGAGAGACAGACACAGGCAGGCAGAGACAGACACAGGCTGGCAGAGAGAGACAGACACAGCCAGGCAGAGACAGACAGACAGGCTGGCAGAGACAGACACTGGCAGGCAGAGACAGGTAGGTAGGCAGAGACAGACAGGCATGCTGGCAGAGACAGACACAGGCTGGCAGAGACAGACACAGGCTGGCAGAGAGAGACAGACACAGGCAGGCAGAAACAGGCAGGTAAACAGAGACAGACAGACCGATAGGCAGAGACAGACAGGTAGGTAGGCAGAGACAGACACAGGCTGGCAGAGAGAGACAGACAGATAGGCTAGCAGAGACAGACAGACAGGCTAGCAGAGACAGACAGACAAGCTAGCAGAGACATACACAGGCAGGCAGAGATAAGCAGGTCGGCAGAGTCAGACAGGCAGGTAGAGACAGACAGACAGACAGACAGGCTGGCAGAGATAGACAGACAGGCTAGCAGAGAAAGACACAGGCTGGCAGAGACAAATACAGGCAGGCAGAGATAGACAGACAGGCTGGCAGATAAAAACACAGGCAGGCAGAGACAGACGGAAAGGCTGGCAGAGACAGACAGACAGGATGGCAGAGAGAGACAGACACAGGCAGGCAGAGACAGACGGAAAGGCTGGCAGAGACAGACAGGATGGCAGAGACAGACAGACACAGGCAGGCAGAGACAGACAGACAGGCTGGCAGAGACAGACAGACAGGCTGGCAGAGACAGACACAGGCAGGTGGAGACAGACAGCAGGCTGGTAGAGACGGACACAGGCAGAGAGAGACAGAGAGACAGCCTGGCAGAGACAGACAGACACCGGAAGGCAGAGACAGGCAGACAGGCTGGCAAAGACAGACACAGGCAGGCAGAGATAGACACAGGTAGGCAGAGACAGACAGACAAGCTGGCAGAGACAGGTAGACACAGGCATGCAGAGACTGGCAGACAGGCTGGCAGAGATAGACACAGGCAGGCAGAGACAGACAGACAGGCAGGCAGAGACTGGCAGATAGGCTGGCAGAGAAGGACACAGGCAGGTAGAGACAGACAGGCTGACAGAGACAGACACAGGTAGGCAGAGACAGACAGACAGGCTGGCAGAGACAGACAGACACAGGCAGGCAGAGACAGACACAATCAGGCAGAGACAGATAGATATGTAGACAGAGACAGACAGATAGACAGGCAGAGACAGACAGATAGGCAGGCAGAGACAGACAGCTAAGCAGAGACAGACACAGGCTGGCAGAGACAGACAGATAGGCAGGCTGAGTCAGAAAGATAGGTAAGCAGAGACAGACAGATAGACTGGCAGAGACAGATAGATGGGCAGGCTGAGTCAGAAAGATAGGTAAGCAGAGACAGACAGTTAGGCAGGCAGAGAAATAGGCAGTCAGAGACAGATAGATAAGCAGGCAGGCAGAGACAGACAGATAGACAGGCAGAGACAGATAGATGGGCAGGCACAGACAGACAAATAGGCAGTCAGAGACAGACAGTTAGGCAGGCAGAGAAATAGGCAGACAGAGACAGATAGATAGGCAGGCAGGCAGAGACAGACAGATAGGCAGAGACAGACAAACAGACAGCAGAGACAGACAGACAGGTAGAAACAGGCAGACAGGCAAAGACAGGCAGGCAGAGACAGACAGATAGGCAGGCAGAGACAGACAGACAGATAGGCCGGCAGAAGCAGACAGATAGGCAGGCAGAGACAGATAGATAGGCAGGCAGAGACAGACAGACAGACAGGCAGGCAGAAACAGACAGACAGACCGACAGACTGGCAGGCAGGCAGGCAGAGACAGAGGCAGGATTGTTTGTTAACTATACTTATTCGGTCGTTCCATAGTTGACAGACAGACAGAGACAGGCAGACAGACAGTCAGGCAAGCAGGCAAACAGAGAGACAGATTTGTTTGTTAAATATACCTCTTCGGTCGCTCCATAGTTGACAGACAGGCAGAGACAGAGACAGACAGAGACCAAGACAGACAAACAGCCTTGTTAGTAAACTATATCTCATTGTTCGCTTTATTATTGACAGACAGACGGACATAGATAGATAGATAGATAGATAGATAGATAGATAGATAGATAGATAGACAGACAGACAGACAGACAGACAGCCGGACGGACGGACAGACGGATGGATGGATGGATGGATGGATGGATGGATGGATGGATGGATGGATGGATGGATGGATGGATATAGACAAGTGAATCTATTATTTTCATGTTTATTTTTTTAACTGTTGATGTTGTAACCAAGGCTAAGCTAACTAAGCAATGAGCCCACTCTAATGTATTCAACTCTATCGATTGTCAGAATCCTACATTAATATTTTTCCATGTCCAGATCATTCAAACATTTGCATTTTTATCGGGAAAACTGAGAAATCAGCTGACTGTATCGCAGTGGTTCTAAAATTATTCTTATCCTGGGGCCTTCGTCCCTGGCTGGTTTATTAATGAGAAGGCTACGGAGTAGTTTGATGAAGAAATGTACCGAATATTGATTTTTTTAAAGAGTTCGGTGAAGTATGAAATGTTGATTTGTCTGGCGGCTTATAATTCTAATTTATAAGTTCACGAGAATGGGACTCCGCTGTAGAGCTGTCGGTATCTAAAAATACTGCTATAATTATTCTATATCGGTATGTAAATATAATGCTACAATTATTCTGTGTCAACATGTGAAAGTAATGCTAGAATTATTATGTGTCAGTATGTGAAAATAATGTTACAATTATTCTATGTCAGTATGTGAAAATAATGCTATAGTTATTCTATGTCAGTATGTAAAAAATAATGCTAGAAGTATTCTATGTCAGTCATCATCATCAGGTGCCGTGCCGACTGGCGTTGGCTATTATGCTTCTCCAAAGTACACGATCCTTCATGCAGGCCATCAGCTCAGTTGGTGATCTCCTCTCACACCATCCCGTCAGACTGTCCAGTATGATGATGATGACGATGATGTGAAAATAATGCTGTAGTTATTCTATGTCAGTATGTAAAAATAATGCTAGAATTATTCTATGTCAGTATGTGAAAATAATGCTTGTATTATTCTAACTAATTTGACGTTCAGTTTAAAAAATTACCTGCACGTGGTCTCGTATTGTTTTTGTAAGTTTGTGGAACTAGTGAACTATAATTACAAATGGCTAGTTTAACATTGTAATTTCCCGCTAGATCTAACCGGGTGTAGCAGACTGACTTTCAGATTTTTATATTTCAAGAGAATTTAATTCAAAGTTTAGAAAAATGTTCAAACAAGTTTTTCATTTCTTCCGATGCGAATAGTTCTGCTTTCTCACTGCTGTGTCTTCTACGGATTCTGGTAGAAATTCATTATATCTCCGTCTTAACTCCTCAATTAGGAGAGAGTAAGAAATTCCGCATTTGGAAAAATGAGAGAAAGATGGAAATAAAATCTCTAAGCACAAAAGAGAATTTATTCTTCTTCTTCTTCGGCCTTCAGTTTTTTTTTTCCCTTAGTTCAGGTTGCCTCTGTGAACCCTGCTATCAGCAGGTGGACTTCGTAGGACCACCAGAGTTTCTCCACAATGCTCCTCTTTCGGGGACCATACCTGGGCAGTGATGTTTCTGCATATAGTGCAGGTCTGCAGTTTATGTTCATGAGTCTGGGGGCCGTTGTGGCACATGCATTGGGCTGTTGGCGCAGTCTTTATCTTGAGGAGATGAGCGCTGAGACTGAAGCGTGCGGTTCATGACCTGAAGACTGGTTTGTTCTTTGTTTAGTTTTAGCATGGGGTCTTATGGGTATCTACTTTTTTTTTTGTTATCTGCTTCCATGTGTTTTTTATATTTCATTTCAAACTAGCGTTTTATTTTGCGATATTCTGTGTCTGAATTGTTCTTTCTGTGTGCCTTCCTTTGCTAGTCTATCGGCTGTCTCGTTACCTGCAATGCCACAATGTGCATGGATCCACTGTAGCGCTATCCCGTTTCTCGTGGAGAGCTGTTGTAGTTTCTCCATTACGCCCCTTATTAGGTGGTCTTCTGCTTCATATTGTATAGATTAGATAGGTGGTCCTTTGCTTCATCTTGTATAGATTAGATAGGTGGTCCTTTGCTTCATCTTGTATAGATTAGATAGGTGGTCCTCTGCTTCATCTTGTATAGATTAGATAGGTGGTCCTCTGCTTCATCTTGTATAAATTAGATAAGTGGCCCTCTGCTTCATCTTGTATAAATTAGATAAGTGGTCCTTTGCTTCATCTTGTATAGATTAGATAGGTGGTCCTTTGCTTCATATTGTATAGATTAGATAGGTGGTCCTCTGCTTCATCTTGTATAGATTAGATAGGTGGTCCTCTGCTTCATCTTGTATAGATTAGATAGGTGGTCCTCTGCTTCATCTTGTATAGATTAGATAGGTGGTCCTCTGCTTCATCTTGTATAGATTAGATAGGTGGTCCTCTGCTTCATCTTGTATAGATTAGATAGGAGGTGCTCTGCTTCATCATGTATAGCGGTGAGGGCTGTCTGACTATCGCATAAGAAGGCCGTGTTCGTATCTCTGAGTGGTTGTTCTCTTCTTCCAGGGTAAAGGCAGCCTCCAGATTGGCCGCTTGTTCTGCACTGAAGTTTGTGGATAGTTCTCCAGCAGCAACAGATTCCTCTACATTTTTTGTTTCTGTTGTCTTTTTTGTGTTAGGACGAAGATTCCCCGCTCCTCCTCTTTGTTACTGGTTCTAACTAGAATCTGAAGACTGGTTTTTCTTAGAGGACGCATCTAAGCCACGGAATTTCTGTGTCATGTCCTCGTTCTCGTTTCGGGTGTGGCGATTTTCCGCAGGACGGGTACTGAAGGCTTCGCTATCAAACATCTTTTTTTGGTGGGAGGGTGCTCGATAGCGAAGTTCATAAATGCGCTGTTCTCTCGTGGCTAGGCGGCTATTCGTCCTACCGAAGTCCGTGGGTCAAGTCCCAGGTAATTCTCTCGTGATTTTTATTTCTCTCGCGTCTAAATGTGCTTTGTCGGCATTTTATTATTTTTCTTTTAGGTCTAATCATACAACACTGTGTTCTGTTACTTTACAGATATCGGTGTTTCATGGAATCAGAGCTAAGCAGGAAGCTGTTCCACCTCTTCGCTGGTGCTCCCAGTAATAGGATTTAGCCTGGACGAAAGAAAAGGCCTCGCCTTCATCATCTCATCACGGCGAAACTCCGCTTTAGGGGCACCTTTCAGATCTTCTGGCAAACCACCATAATCCACTCCCAATCCGACACAGGGTTTTGCAATACGGTGTCTTCATTTCATTAAAATCTTGGTCGCAGATCACAAGATGATGATGATGATGATGACACATGAAAAAACGCTGACAAAATCTCACGAAAAAACAAGGCTATAAGATACGATAATCAGCTTTTATTTGTGAAATGATTGGTTTGAAACACCATTCTACTAATAATTATTTCAAACACCACTCTACTAATAATTACTTCAAATACCACTCTACTAATAATTACTTCAAATACCACTCTACTAATAATTACTTCAAATACCACTCTACTATTAATTACTTCAAACACCTTTCTACTAATAACTACTTCAAGCACTATTCTACTAATAATTACTTCAAACACCACTCTACTAATAATTACTTCAAATACCACTCTACTAATAATTACTTCAAATACCACTCTACTAATAATTACTTCAAATACCACTCTACTATTAATTACTTCAAACACCTTTCTACTAATAACTACTTCAAACACTATTCTACTAATAACTATTTCAAACACCTTTGTACTAATAATTACTTCAAACACTATTCTACTAATAATTACTTCAAATACCACTCTACTAATAATTACTTCAAACACTATTCTACTAATAATTACTTCAAATACCACTCTACTAATAATTACTTCAAATACCACTCTACTAATAATTACTTTTAATATCACTCTAATAATAATTACTTCAAGCACTACTCTACTAATAATCAAACACCACTCTACTAATAATTACTTCAAACACCACTCTACTAATAATTACTTGAGTGTCTTGGTTTCTGAGATGACCATCACGGGTGTTCTCGTTGTGTTAAAACTGAGCCCCTTCTTCTCACTTTCCTTGATGACTGTATTAAGTAGAGTCCAAAGCTTCCTTCTTACTCTTGGATGTCAACACTCACTCGTCTGCGTGTCTCACTTTGTTAACACGGACACCACTGATACATTGCAAGATAACAATGACACCGTTGTTACATTGCAAGATAGCACTGACACCATTGAGACATTGCAAGATAACATTGACACATTGCAAGATAATACTGACACCACTGACACATTACAAGATGATATTGAGACCATGGCAGAATAACACTGACACCACTGACACATTGCAAGATGATTCTGACATATCGTGAAATAACACTGACACCATCGACACATTGCAAGATAACGCTGACACATTGCAAGATCTAGTTTTAATAAACCTGTAGACATGCAGAGAAGATCAAGAGATTAGCTCAAGAGAGAAGATCAAAAATGTTTGACACAATGGCGTAATTTAACCATCAATATAAGTTCTGTTTTTTTTTCTTTTATGACGAAAATTCAGATACCTAGATCACACATAAGCCCGATTGCCTGCATTGTCGCCACAAAACGTGATGGTGACTACTTTTCAAATACAAGGTGTGAAACTTTAGAACCTTTTGATGTATCTCGCATCTGTCTGTGTACGGGACCGTAAACTATTACAAAGTAGCAAAATATCCTACAGTCCCTCTGGACAATGTATTCCAATTACACGCTTCGCTGGCAGAATGCCTAGGGTGGGAAACAGCTGTGTACGGCGGAATGGGCAAAGTTAGAAGCTAATACCACAAAGAGAAACAACACTGGTAGAACGTACCACATAGATAAACAACGCTGGTAGAATGTACCACATAGATAAACAACATTGGTAGAACGTACCACATAGATAAACAACGCTGGTAGAATGTACCACATAGAGAAACAACACTGGTAGAATATACCATATAGTTAAACAGCGCTGGTAGAATGTACTACATACAGAAACAGCACTTCTAGATTGTACCACATAGAGAAACAACGCTGGTAGAATGTACCACACATAGAGAAACAACACTGGTAGAATGTACCACACATAGAGAAGCAACACTGGTAGAATGTACCACACATAGAGAAACAACGCTGGTAGAATTTACCACACATAGAGAAACAACGCTAGTAGAATGTACCACACATAGAGAAACAACGCTGGTGGAATGCACCAAATAGATAAACAACGCTGATAGAATGTGCCATATAGAGAAACAACGCTGGTAGAATGTACGTGAATTCTGAAGGTTGATCGAAGCACAGATGTGTCTCCTGGAGATACGGTCCTGTTATCAGGGTCAAGACCCTAGAAGAACTGGTCAGGACTCCATAAACATGTCTTTTGTACTGGTACTTCATGCAAGAAGTCTCGCTCCTTCAGAGTAGGTTTAAAAGAGCTAGCTTGGGTGTAGTTTTCCTCCATGGTAGTGGAGCCTAGAGAGAAAGTTGTTTCGAGAGTTTACTGTGAAATTTCAAACAATCGAAAAATTCAGCCCTCATTCCTTTAATTTCTGATCATTCAAACTTTGACAGCAAGGAATATATGATCGTTATTCCGTGAAGACCAGTGAAAGAAGAAGGAAAGAAAGAAAGAAAGAAAGAAAGAAAGAAGGAAAGAAAGAAAGAAGAAGAAGATGATGAAGAAGAAGATGAAGAAGAAGAAGAAGAAGATGATGATGAAGAAGAAGAAGAAGAAGAAGAAGAAACTGATTGATGTGATCACTAAAGCACAACGATTTAAATGTAGGTGAAAGGTAGAAAATAAAGGTAGAAGTAAATGTAGAAATAAAGACAGAAGTAACGATAGAAGTAAAGGTAGAAGTAAAGATAGAAGTAAAGTTAGAAGTAAAGGTAGAAGTTAAGGTAGAAATAAATATAGAAGTGAAGGTAGAATTAAAGATAGAAGTAAAGGCAGAAGTAAAGGTAGAAGTAAAAGGTAGAAGTAAAAGTACAAAGGTAAAGATATACCTTTCATGCCGTTCAGACAACTAGATCAGTGGTTCCCAATTAACAAAAGGTCACGGACTTCCTGCTATTTCCACATCCAGGCCACGGACTTCCATATTTTGGACACATTTCAAATCTGTGTGGTAGCAATTTGCTTTAAATGCAGAAGATTTTTTTTTCAGAAAATGTGGATAACCTTTAACGAGTAAACACTACACTACACTAAAAAAACGCAGTACAAACTTAGTGAATTTTCAAAATAACAATAACGTACTTAAGAAAACATCTCTCTCTCTCTCTCTCTCTCTCTCTCTCTCTCTCTCTCTCTCTCTCTCTCTCTCTCGGAACCTTAAGTTCACAAGGCACATGAGGCTTTCGCAAGGATTTTCCCCAAACGATTGTTCTTTGGCTTTTTTTCCCCCAGATGACCTCTCTATTATTGCCAGAAATACCAATTGGCGGGTACAACCTTAACAACTTAAGATATGCAGACGACACAGTTCTGATTGCTAAAAGTGAAGGGGAGCTACAAGCTCTTCTGGACATCGTGGTTCGTGAAAGTAAAAGTAAAGGTCTCAGCCTGAATAAAAAGAAGACTGAAGTGATGGTCATCTCAAAACCAAAAAAAAAAAAAAAGGAAATATATCACCAAAATGTAGCATTACAATCGACGGCACAAATCTGAAACAAGTTGATAGATTCAAGTACTTAGGAACGATTATAACAGCTGATGGGAAATATCACAACGAAATAAAAAAGCAGACATGCTCAGGCCAAGTCAGCATTCCAGACAATGAGAAACATCTTGTGCAACAGATCCATATCAATGGAAACAAGATTCCGAGTACTTAAATGTTACATCGACCTGTTTTATGGATGTGAAGCATGGTCCATGAATAAGAGAGTACAGCGAGAAATAGAGGCCATGGAGATGTGGTTCATAATAAGGATGTTGAAGGTACCATGGACAGCTAAGAAAACCAATGAAGAAGTCTTAAGAGAGGCTGGAGTTAAAAGGCAAATTACAGCAAAGATCAGAGGCAGACAAGCGAGATTTGTAGGACATTTTCTGAGAAGAGGAAAATTGTAACATATTGTGGCAACTGGAAAAATTGAGGGAAGAAGAGACAGAGGAAGACAGAGAGAGAAGTTACTGGATGGGCTGTCAGTGTGGCTAGGAAGAAAGTCACCGGCGGATCTATTAATCAAGTCTAAAGACAGGGAATTGTGGAGAGAAATGATCGCCTACGTCACGCGGCACGGCACTTGATTGAGTGATTGAGCTACATACTGCTCAACATCCTCTCTGTTGTCCTTCTCCACGTCTCCTTTGGTCTACCCTTACTCCTGTTCCCTTGTGGTGTCCATCTTAGTGCTATTTTTGGTAGTGAGCTGTCAGTCATCCGACAAACCAGTCATCCGGAGCACATGTCCCAACTATCGCCAGCGTCTTTCCTCAGTAATTGCTGTCAGTAGCTTCATCTGCACTTCTGCCAACAAGATGTTGTGTAGTTAAGAAAACATAGACAAACAATTAACACTCCTACTTGTTCTGACAAATGAACAGAATATGAAATATGTGACAGTTAACCGACCTAAAATATAGTGAGAGAAATCTTGCCTCTTTTTATTTTCCGTACAATCGCGTCCATGTCTGGTTCAGTATTCGCCTGAATACTTGTACTTGTACGAACTCCCTGTAACTGCGAGCTGGCGTTCTTTGCGGCCGATGCTGTGAAGGTGTGGAGGACCAGCATCGTATCGGAGAGGGAGTGGGTTACCGGCAGCTAATTTTTCAGTCCCGGAGCACAGTTAAAAAGCAGGGGGTTGGGGGGGGGGGGGGGGTCGGCAAAGCTTCTTTAGCAGACTCCACCACCATGGGGACTATGGCGATCCCTGCCCCGTTAGCAAGGCCAGGCCTATTACTAGGAGGTACCACGGAGAGATGGGACAGGGTCTTGATCAGCTATGGTTCGCTAACCCTGACTCTGGCATATCAGCTATGGTTCGCTAACCCTGACTCTGGCATATCAGCTATGGTTCGCTAACCCTGACTCTGGCATATCAGCTATGGTTCGTTAACCTTGACTCTGGCATATCAGCTATGGTTCGCTAACCCTGACTCTGGCATATCAGCTATGGTTCGCTAACCCTGACTCTGGCATATCAGCTATGGTTCGCTAACCCTGACTCTAGCATATCAGCTATGGGTCGCTGATTGTATCGTTATCCCCTGTTTAGGTGAATCTCTTCTCCACGCGCGAGTCTCCGAGTAAACGGTTGTTAAGCTGTCACAGTGAAAATAAAGAAAACGTACCTTGGGTTTTTGTCACGGACCCCTACGGCAGAATCCACGGACCCTTCGGAGGTTCTTCTTCTTCTTCTTCTTCTTTTTTTTCGTTCGAGGTTGTTGGTCACATCAAATCCTGATCCCTGTCGACATGACAAAGCCCGCAGACCTCTCCAGATCCTGATAGCAGCCCCCAAAGCTTGTTCCCCAAGCTTGTGTCCTCTGGCCATGTCTCTCGTCTCAGGTCTGCAGGGATTGGGCCTCACTGAACTCTAAGAGAATACAGTATTCAATCCCCCCCCCCCCTTTTGCGTCTTTCTACACAAAATGTTGGAGTAGCAATCATCCATCCGTCTCCTGCACCAGCAAGGGCCAGGTACACATTTGTGCAGCTGCAAGACTGGAGTACCTCCGGCCAGGTTCGAACAAGAAATCTTCGCTATGATAAGTGTGTGTACTTCCTGCTGCGCTACGCTGTCGCAGAGCCAAGACCTTGCATGTAGGAGTTTACCAACATATTTTGTTATTTTAAAACTTTAAAGAGGGGGAAAATACGAAACAAAACCTAACAATCTTTTTTTTCTTCCTTTTTTCTCTGCATCAAACACAAATGGATTGTAAGTAAGCTTGTACCGAATATTCGTATTCGAGTTGTACTCAGTTGAGGAAAGAAGAAGTTCGAATGTCCATTATTAGACTTACATTCAAATATTCACATTTCAGTAAAATTCGAAAATTAAAATTATTAAAGAATATAAAAACACAGATTGTTGAAACACTACTACTACTACAACTACTACTACTACTACTACTACTACTACTACTACTATTAGTACTACCACTACAGCTACTACTACTATTACTACCACTACTACTACTATTATTACTACAATTACTACTACTATTACCACTACTAATACTATTACAACTATTATTACTACTACTACTACTGTTACTATCACTACTACTACTATTACTATTACTAGTACTACTACTATTACTACTATTACCCTTATTACTATTACTACTACTACTACTACTACTATTACTACTATTACAACTACTACTACTACTACTACTACTACTATTATTACAACTACTATTACTAATATTACTATTACTACTACTACTACTACAGCTACTACTACTATTACTACCACTACTACTACTATTATTTCTACAATTACTACTACTTCTATTACTACTGCTACTAATATTACAACTACTATTACTATTACTATTACTATCACTACTACTACTACTACTACTACTATTACTGCTACTACTATTACTACTATTATTACTACCACTACTACTACTAATACTACTACTATTACTACTACTACTACTACTACTACTAATACTACTACTACTACTACTGCTACTACTACTACTACTTGAACTAAGAGGTTAGTGATCTTTGCAGCCAATGCGATAAAGACACTTCAACGTTTTCTGAGATGTAGATTCGCGTCGGATCAGGAGCGGGTTATGGCGGATATTTTCTTCAGTTCCCGAGTGAAGCTAACAAAGCAATGGGTGTGCAGAACTTCTTTAGCAGACTCCACCACCATTGGGGGCTATGGCGATCCCTGCCCTGTTAGCCAGACCAGGCCTGTAAATATGCGGTACCAACGTAGATGTGAGACAGGGTCTTGCTCTGCTATGGTTCGCCAACCCTGATGCTAAATTGGACTCTTTTTTTCTGTAATTTTAAGAAATTTGAAGGAAAAAAAGATCTGTTTCTCGTCGGAGGACGTCTTCGAAGTGGGTGGATATTAGATCTTTCAAACAGTCTGCTCCTTGAAAATAAGTGTCTTACAGCACTGGCTGTTTGATAGAAAAGAAAAAGTAAGAAGAAAAACGAAAAGCGTGTCTCTTTTCCTCGGTTGTCGATTGTCAAACTGACGCTGTCACAACGTGACCTGAAAATGACACGCACGAGGGCGTGGCCAGCGTTGTCACGGAGACCTTCCTCTCATCCAATAGATTTTCATAGAATAGTAATTAGGAAAATGATTGACAATCTGTCGGTGAAACAAACATTTCACAAGATGAGCACTATTTTTATTTAATTCAGAGAACATATAAGGGTTTCGTCATTGCAAGTTTCGTGTTGTCTTCACCTTTCATCATTTTTTTCGTCGTCTTTTCAATTCACATCAACATCATAAACGCTGCAACTCTTTACATAACTTAGTTCATTTTGTTAGTATAACTTTAGGTAGGGTCTCGCCATATCCTGGAAAAATAAAACCAGACCTAGTAAGAGGATGGGGCCGGAGGGAGGGGTTCAGTTAATGCATCAGTTCGGGCCCCGTGAGGGTTTCCTCTTTTTTTTTTACAGAGGGGCCCACAGTGGATAAAAAGCAGAGGGTTAATCATTAGGGTAGTCGGGGGGGGGGGGGAAAGATGGCGGCCCCGTTGGTGCAGCACGTCGGGCCCCAGTAGGGGCTCATAATGGTGAAAACAGAAGGTTAATCATTAGGATAATCGAGGGAGGAGGTTGGGGGGGGGGGGGGAGGGCCTGTCAGCGCATCACTTCGAGCCCCATGTAAGGCTTTCTTTGTTTTATAGAGGGACCTCAGCGTAGATGGAAACTAAACGTTAACCACAAGGGTAATGGAGGACGAGTTGGAGGTGGAGGTAGGGAGGTCTCCAGACGGTGCATCACTTCGGGCCCCGGAATGGCTTTCTCTGTTTTACATAGGGGGCCCATGGTGGATGAAAAACAGAAGGCTAATCATTAGGTTAATCCGGGGGGAGGAGAGGTGGGGTAAGAATTAGTTTTGGATCAGCTGACAAGGGAGTCTAAGTGGCGAAATGGTTAGTGCGCTAATTCTCATGGCGAAAGGTCAGTGGTTCGAACCCTGCTACCAGACACACTAGATGAAGAAATGAGCATCCTCGGCGGTGTTTTTTTTTTCCTGGAAGGAGGGGGTGGGAAGGAAACATGACCAAGAATGACGATGATCACATCATCCTCTAGGGTGGCCAACAAGTCAATGAAAATATGAGAACAAACACTAAATCTGCTAAGCCAGAGGTTCCCAAACTGATTTATACTCAGGGACCACTTTTCTAACTACATCTAGGTCACGGACCACCGTCTGGTATGTGATGTCGTAAAACCATAAAACTTTTCATTGTTGTATTTTTTTTTTTTTATTCAGCAGATGAAACAAAATTGATAAAACAGTCACGAATCAACTGACAATACTCCAGTGACCACTTCTGAGAACTCCAAATGTATTGGAAGCAGCGGAGATATGGTTCCTAAGAAGAATGAGGAGAATACCATGGACAGCCAAGAAAACAAATGAAGAGGTTCTAAGTGAGGCTAGGCAAAAGAGAGAAATTATGAGAAAATTTAGAACACGACAGTCCAGTTTTGTGTTGCATGTTTTGATAAGAGACAAACTGGAACAGCCTAGTGACAACAGGAAAACTGGAAGAACAAAGGGGCAGAGGAAGACAAAGAAACAAGATACACGACGGACTAGAAGAGTGGCATGGAGCACAGTACAGAGAGAGGGGAGAGAGAGACTACCTGTGCTGGTTGATAACCACTGCACTAGGTGGTTCTGTGGCACTACAGGCTTACATTTACCTCTTAACCACCTTACAAAAGTTAACACTTGCCCTGACGACAAGATCTTTTACAAATTTTTGACCTGATGAACCAGATACGGCTGGAAACAGGTGTCATTTTTTTCAGAGAAAAGGAGGAGTCTTTCTTTAGTTATGTTGAAAGAGGAAGTGGAGAAGAGATAACAGAATGGAGGGTTTGGTTTATGGAACACGGGAATGGAACCCACATCATGTTTATGGTATCACAGAGACTGTAAGCACCACAATCACTGAAGCAGACATCGCTGCTACACACGACGAAACGTTTGCTTGTTATGACGTCATTTTTCTGTGAGGTTTAGGACCTATCTATCTATCTATCTATCTATCTATCTATCTATCTATCTATC
>CM019692.1:28240694-28268877 GCA_009760885.1 Achatina immaculata | reverse complement strand
TACCACAATAACTATTTCTACTATAACTACTGCTGGTATTACTAATATCATTACTGCTACTTACTACTATAATATTATAACTGCTACTGTTATGCTATTTCTATTCCTGGTACTACTACTGTTATTATTACTTCAACAACTACTACAGCTAATGATAGCAGACTACTATTATTAAAACATCTGGGCTGAACATACCACAAGATTGCAGAGCACTCCACAAGAACATCATCATCATCATCAGGTGCCGTGCCGACTGGCGTTGGCTATTATGCTTCTCCAGAGTACCCGATCCTTCATGCAGGCCATCAGTTCAGTTGGTGATCTCCTCTCACACCATCCCGTCAGACTGTCCAGTATCATTTCTCTTGGTCTTCCTCTTGATCTTCTTCCTTCTATTTTTCCTGTTGTTATAATATTTTCAATGCCCCCTCTTCTCATTGCATGTCCTATGAATGTACATTGTCTCTCTCTTATCCACAAGAACACAAAAGTAAATTTTTTAAAAAGTTTTTTTTTTAGAGAATGCTACATTGGAATATATTTCTTGATAAATGACTGAAGCTTTTGTCCAGAAAATGAAAATATTGCTGTAAAATCCTGCCCTTGGAAAGTCGAAAAATAAAAGACCTATAGAATGTTCATTTTGGCCTAGAACTTACTACTACTACTGCTACTACTACTACTACTACTATTACTACTACTACTACTGCTGCTGCTGCTACTACTGCAAGTCAGCCTTTCATTACGCCAGGCCACATCAAGAAGTCAATTTTCCCCACCTGAACACTGGAAGGCCCAAGAGGAAGGATGAAAGATAAGACAAGGCCTTTCATGACAATCTATATCAACGACTAAGTAGCTTTTCCCACCTCACTGGGTATTCAAGAGTGTGAAAGACCTATCGAGACATCCTATAAGCGTTTAAGAGAAGTTGTTATCATTTCAGAAGTAACAAAACATCCTTTTCCATTTTTTTTCCCGAATTTTTCCCGCGAAACATCTGCACGCCCTTGGACATACGCCCGGCTGGCAATCCGCAGATCAAATTGGACGCCTGACTTGCGAGACAAGCTCAGATCTGCACGTGTTTTCTTTCACGAAAACAAAGAGCGAATGAAATAGAGCTCCAAGCAGTACTTAGTTCTACGTTTGCCAGCATGCCAGCAACTACGCTTATTGCTAAAGTGCATCTTTTACTATGCAACAATAGCACTTTCATCACAAAAATTTTCCACACACACACACACAAAAGATTTTTCACACATTGCATAACCTCATTTCCTCTACACGTAAAGCGCACACAACTGAGTCGACGCGTACATGTTACCAGTTTTAAAAGTGCAAAGACTTTTTTTTTTTTTGATGAAAGCAATTTTTTAAAAAAACTTCAAAACTACGAATTTGAAAAAAAAAAAAAGTAACAACGTACTCCCTTCCCGTTCTCTGAGTACAGATATGATTTGTGTTTACATTTCATGCTTTGATGCGGAAATAACCAGATATCTGCCTATTTTAAACAAATCAGAGCGCAATCAGCACTTCAAAGAGGTGTCACGTTCGTTCAATTACGGTAATTCACGGATAGGGTACGTAGCCATACTGCGATAGAGTTTCAAGAGTAAAAGGGTGGGGGTTGTGGGTTCTTGAACTGATAATGAAATTGCTTCTAATGAATGCTTTTAACCCTTTGAAACCCATTTTATTACTTAATGAAGACATGCTTTAGAACAATGCTTGTTTATATCTCTATTTGTCTACTTTGGTTTCATTTCTATCTTATCTCCACTTATTTTGAGTTTTATGTAAAATTTATAACTGTCTTTGTAGTCTGATTTCCGTGTAAAATTTATAACATTCTGGGTAGTCGAATATGGAATTAACGATGTTTTTTTTTCATTCTGGTTTCGGTGTGAAATGTATAATTTTCTTTGCATTCCAATTGTTATATGAAATTTGTAACTTTCTTTGCATTCTAATTGTTATATGAAATTTGTAACTTTCTTTGCATTCTAATTGTTATATGAAATTTATAACTTTCTTCGCTGTACATTTCTGATTGTTATATGAAATTTATATTTAAAAAAAAAAGATAATTTAAAACACGAAGTGGAGACTCCTGAATGAGGTTTTTCCTTGACCTGTTTATAATTAATATTAAAATGTATTGTTAACACGAAAATATTCACACAAGATTAAAAGGCCGGAGAATGTGTCTAAAGTGATATTTGACATGCAACAGGAAGCAATGAAAGTTATCAGGAATATGTCTCATTCATTCTGTTCTAGGAAAGATAAAACCAGGATAACCAGATTACTACGAAGGAAGATAAGTATAACCAGATGAGTACAAAGATATTTTATGAACCATGAAAATAAGAAGTGATTAAAGAGGACAGACCCAATAATAGACAGACCTAGACAGCGATGGCGAGACAAACCTAGAAGACTACGCGCTATTGGAATTGACGGTTGGCAAGAAAAGATAGAGAACAAAGAGGAAAAGAAGACATTGTCTTGTCTGCAGCAGTGAACTTAAATGGCACGGAAAGCTACTCAAAGAGGAGGAATGAAGTGTGCCAGAACTATATTTGATAACCTTTAGTCTAAGATGGACACCACAGGGGAGCAGAAGTAAGGGTAGACCAAAAGAGACATGGAGAAGAACAACAGAAAGGATGTTGAGCATAGAGGGCTCACCTGGGCAAGAGCAGAAAAAAAGGCGAAGGACAGGCATTTGTGGAAAACCCTTGCGGATGCCCCATGGCCCTGGGCACTTAAGGTTCAGAGAGAGAGAGAGTCTTTGGTCGTATTCTACAAAACAAACAGGGGGCGCATTAATATATCCTTCCGCTAAGCTTGAAATGAGGCCTATTAACAAAGTCTAAACATAACAGGGCGGCCTGGTTAGCTGAGTGGTTAGGCACTCGGTTTACTAATCCAGTGGTACCGAGTTCAGTCCCAGCAGGGGAATTTTTTTTTCTGGTATACATAAAAAAAAACTACGGGGGTCCACGCAGTCTCTAAAAATGGGGTATCAGAGAAAACTGGGAAGGTAAATGCAGCCAGACGTGATACTGACCACATCAGACTTTCATGTGCCGAAGGTCTTGGAAATAAGGACCTAACATTGTATTCTCGGTGTGCCTTGATTTTTAAAGGCATGAAGGATAACAGAGAAAGAAACGTAGCAGGCAACAAAATGGAGGCCAAAGGAGAAGTAGACATTACTCTGTAGAAAAAATCTTTCCATATAAGTGCCATTAAACAATAGGGCGGAAGTTTTAACTTTTTCTTTAACCCAAATCGCATTTAGCTGCAAATCAGCAATTTATCCACACAGTAAAATCATAAACACAGAAACACAGAAAGTGACAAGGATAACAAAGCTGTGAAATCTCTATTATCCTATGGCTCAGAAACACCCAAGGTGACAAGGATAACAAAGCTGTGAAATCTCTATTATTCTATGGCTCAGAAACACTGAATGTGACAAGGATAACAAAGCTGTGAAATCTCTGTTATTCTATGGCTCAGAAACATCGAAAGTGACAAGGATAACAAAGCCGTGAACTCTCTATTATTCTATAGCTCAGAAACACTGAATGTGACAAGGATAACAAAGCTGTGAAATCTCTATTATTCCATGGTTCAGAAACACTGAAAGTGAAAAGGATAACAAAGCTGTGAAATCTCTATTATTCTATGGCTCAGAAACATCGAAAGTGACAAGGATAACAAAGCTGTGAAATCTCTATTATTCTATGGCTCAGAAACATCGAAAGTGACAAGGATAACAAAGCTGTGAAATCTCTATTATTCTATGGCTCGGAAACACTGAATGTGACAAGGATAACAAAGCCGTGAAATCTCTATTATTCCATGGCTCAGAAACATCGAAAGTGACAAGGATAACAAAGCTGTGAAATCTCTATTATTCTTTATGCTCAGAAACATCGAAAGTGACAAGGATAACAAAGCCGTGAACTCTCTATTATTCTATAGCTCAGAAACACTGAATGTGACAAGGATAACAAAGCTGTGAAATCTCTATTATTCCATGGTTCAGAAACACTGAAAGTGAAAAGGATAACAAAGCTGTGAAATCTCTATTATTCTATGGCTCAGAAACATCGAAAGTGACAAGGATAACAAAGCTGTGAAATCTCTATTATTCTATGGCTCAGAAACATCGAAAGTGACAAGGATAACAAAGCTGTGAAATCTCTATTATTCTATGGCTCGGAAACACTGAATGTGACAAGGATAACAAAGCCGTGAAATCTCTATTATTCCATGGCTCAGAAACATCGAAAGTGACAAGGATAACAAAGCTGTGAAATCTCTATTATTCTTTATGCTCAGAAACATCGAAAGTGACAAGGATAACAAAGCTGTGAAATCACTATTATTCTATGGCTCAGAAACACTGAATGTGACAAGGATAACAAAGCTGTGAAATCTCTATTATTCTATGGCTCAGAAACATCGAAAGTGACAAGGATAACAAAGCTGTGAAATCTCTATTATTCTATGGCTCAGAAACACTGAATGTGACAAGGATAACAAAGCTGTGAAATCTCTATTATTCCATGGTTCAGAAACACTGAAAGTGAAAAGGATAACAAAGCTGTGAAATCTCTATTATTCTATGGCTCAGAAACACTGAATGTGACAAGGATAACAAAGCTGTGAAATCTCTATTCTTCCATGGCTCAGAAACACTGAAAGTGACAAGGATAACAAAGCTGTGAAACCTCTATTATTCTATGGCTCAGAAACACTGAAAGTGACAAGGATAACAAAGCTGTGAAATCTCTATTATTCCATGGCTCAGAAACATCGAAAATGACAAGGATAACAAAGCTGTGAAACCTCTATTATTCTATGGCTCAGAAACACTGAAAGTGACAAGGATAACAAAGCTGTGAAATCTCTATTATTCCATGGCTCAGAAACATTGAAAATGACAAGGATAACAAAGCTGTGAAATCTCTATTATTCCATGGCTCAGAAACATCGAAAGTGACAAGGATAACAAAGCTGTGAAATCTCTATTATTCTATGGCTCAGAAACACTGAATGTGACAAGGATAACAGAGCTGTGAAATCTCTATTATTCCATGGCTCAGAAGCACCCAAGTTGACAAGGATAACAAAGCTGTGAAATCTCTATTATTCCATGGCTCAGAAGCACCCAAGTTGACAAGGATAACAAAGCTGTGAAATCTCTATTATTCCATGGCTCAGAAACATCGAAAGTGACAAGGATAACAAAGCTGTGAAATCTCTATTATTCCATGGCTCAGAAACGTCGAAAGTGACAAGGATAACAAAGCTGTGAAATCTCTATTATTCTATGGCTCAGAAACACTGAATGTGACAAGGATAACAAAGCTGTGAAATCTCTGTTACTCTATGGCTCAGAAACATTGAAAATGACAAAAACAACACAGCCAAGGTTGCAGACATTTATAAACCTGAGAAAGATCTTTAAGACTGCATGACAGATGAAATGAGGACTCAACTGTACGAGACTGCACTTAGTGACCCATAGCTGACTGTTTGCCTTCGGGCTGGCGAATCAAGACCCTATTCTTATCTCGCAGTGGTAATCTTAGAAACAGACAGTAGTCTAGCCAAGTGAATAGGGATCGCAGTTGGAAGATGAACCCAGTCCCAAAAATACGTAGAGCTGAAATCGGATGCCCTGAGCAGAAAGGCACATAACTGCAACACAACGCAACCACGGCCATGTTTCAATCAATCAAGTGCTGTGCCGTGTGGCGTAGGCGATCATTTCTCTCCACAATTCCCTGTCTTTAGACTTAATTATGAGATCCGCCGATGACTTTCTTCCTAGCCACACTGACAGCCCATCCGGTAACTTCTCTCTTTGTCTTCCTCTGTCTCTTCTTCCCTCAATTTTTCCAGTTGCCACAATGTGTTCCAATTTTGCTCTTCTCAGAAGAGAAGAGCACCCGCCAGTTGATATTCCTGGCAAGTTCTCTATATTTCTCATTATGTTTTCGCTGTACAAGGAGAAGAGGTAAGGAGATAGAACACATTCTTGTCTCACTCCCAATTGTATGTCTTGGAATGCTCCTATTTGGTTCTCAAACTTCATTACTGCTGATTGCTGCCAGTATATGTTTTTGATGAGTTTCAGATCTTTCCCATCTATTTGATGTCTTCCAGCATTCTTATAATTTCTGTGTGTCCCACTTTATCAAATGCTTTACAGTAATCTATGAAGCATAAGTATAGGTCCGTCTTTACTTCTATTGATCTTTCCATCAATGTTCTCAATATATATATATATATATATATATATGGCATTACTTGTGTCTTTTCCTTCGACGAAGCCACACTGTTCTTTCGTGATTTCTGGTTTTATTTTACCCCTGACTCTTCTCATGACAATACGAAACAGATTTTGGTAACATGACTCATAAGACTAATAGTTCAATTGTCTTCACATTAAACTGCATATTGTTTCTTTGGTAGGGCAATGAAAACTGACTGCAAAATGTGTGATGGGACATAATTACTGTTATAGATGTCATTCAGCAATCTGGTAATTATTTCTATGCCAAGCTCTCCTAATGCTTCCAATTCTTCCTTGCTGATTTTATCTGGTCCTGGTGCTTTGTTGTTCTTCGTGTGTTTGAAGGCTTCTTCCACTTCTGCTTTTAATATGGGAGGCCCTTCATTATTATTTTGTATATCTATTTCGTCTCTATTGTCCTCATAGAGTTCTCTAATGTATTCGCTCCATCTTGCCATTATTTCATCTCTGTCCATTATTGTATGCCCCTCCTTTGACATCAGGCAACCAGTCTTGTGGTATGCCATTTTGTTTGTTAACTCATTTGCTTGTACATATCTCTTGTGTTTCCATGATAGTGTGTCTCTATTTCATTATATTTTATTTACCCACTCTTCTTAGCTTTAGTGCATTTGTGTCTTATTTCTTTATTTATTTTGTCACATTCATCTTTATCTTCCTTAAGACTTCTTCTCCGATTCATTAGTTGCAAAATTTCTTCTGTCATCCACCCCTGTTTAGCGTGTCTTTTATTTGGAGGTAGGATTTCGATAGATGTTTGCTGAAAAGAGCCTTCAAGCATATTCCATTGTTCACCAATCGTTTCAGTCTTCTCTATAGCATTATACCTATTATATACTATGGTCCTATATTGTTCTTGTATTGCCTTATCTTTCTGTAACAGCCCTCTATCTAGTTCCTTGTTTTAAGCTGCTACCTTTAACCTTTTTAGCCTGATTCTCACTTTTCCTACAACTGGGATGTGGTCACTGTTGCAGTCTGCGCTTGGTCTTGTTTTCACGGAATTTAGTGAGTTTCTGAATCTCCTGTTGATCATAATGTAATCTACCTGGTTACGTATGTTATTATTTGGGCTTTCCGTGTCCATAGTCGCCTAGGGTGTTGTTGAAACCAAGTATTTCCTATTATCATTTTATTCTTTTCTGCCCACTCAATCAACATCTTCCTCTTGTATTTCTGATACCTAGTCCATACTTGCCAGTAGCTTCATTGTCTTGTTCAGTCCCTACTTTTGTGTTTAAATCACCCAGCACAAAGTTTACTTCCCGTGGTTTGCACTGTCCAGATTGTTGTAAAATTTTTTATCTCATCATCAGTGCTTTTTGAAGTTGGTACGGCCATGTTTAGCCATTTGAAAGCGAATGACCAAAATGAAGATCAAATAACAGGTGGGGGGCCTCGTTTTCGCAATTACAGGTAAAATAAAAAAATCGTATAAACCAAACAACCAAATAACAGACAAACCATTTAGTTAATTAGTCTTTCCTCGTTTTCTTTCAGTTGCCATTTATAAATCCTTCACAGCTCATACTTCTAAACGTACTTGCAGCAGCCAGCGAATATGCAGGAATCTTTCAACACAATAAAGATATCCTTTTCAGTCCAGATATAAAACATGACATATGGACGTGATGCACTCCAGGTCAGAGAACAGGTAAAGCATTAGGCCAGTGATTTCCATAGTGGGCGTACCCCCTCCCCCCCCTCACCAGAAGGGAAAGGGAGGGAGGCAGTGAGAAGGGAAAGGAGCAGCAAGGGTTATTAAAATCAACTGTGCGGAGAAAAGCTGGGGGGAGGCGATAGGGATGTAGCCTGGGAGGGAAGTTGGGTGGGTGGATTGGGGGGGGGGGAGGCGATAGGGATGTAGCCTGGGAGGGAAGTTGGGTGGGTAGATTGGGGGGGGGAGGCGATAGGGATGTAGCCTGGGAGGGAAGTTGGGTGGGTGGATTGGGGGGGGGAGGCGATAGGGATGTAGCCTGGGAGGGAAGTTGGGTGGTGGATTGGGGGGGAGGCGATAGGGATGTAGCCTGGGGAAGTTGGGTGGGTGGATTGGGGGGGGAGGCGATAGGGATGTAGCCTGGGGGGAAGGGTGGGTGATTGGGGGGGAGGCGATAGGGATGTGCCGGGAGGAAGTTGGTGGGTGGGTTGGGGGCAGCAGGCCGGGGCAGTTCGAGAACCGCCGCATCAGGTCAGCATATCTCAGGTCAGCATTACAAGGAGTCCCTTGATTAAGCGCTCATCATGAACAGTTTTCAAATAATAGCCAGGAGAATGATCATCTTTGTCACCTACTTCTTCTCCTTCTTATTTTTCTTATCTGCCTACTTTATGCCATTAACATCGCAAGGAGTTTCAGATATCGGTCTAGACTCTAGAGCAGTGTTTCCAGAAGTGGGACGTACGCCACTTTTGGGGTGGGGGAGGGGGCAATTTGAATATTTGAGGGGAGGGGGCGGGGTATTTAGAATTTATTTACGTTATGCTTTTTTCAGAACTTGGTTTACTGTTATGCTAGCCCCGGGGGGGGGGGGGGGATTAAAATCTTTGAGACAGTGAGGTGAGGCATGACTCAAAAAAAAAAAGGTTCGGAAACACTGTTCTAGAGCACGGTGAACGGCCTGGATAGCTGTCATGTTAAGTTTCCTCAGTGTCTCTTTCACTTCATCTATCCACTTTTTTTTCCGTAGTTCTCCTCGTCCCCCTGTGTCCAGATGTTTTTCCGTTGTAATGCACGTGGCGCTAGTTGCTCTGGATTCATGCAAATCAAATTCCCAAACCACATTAACTCTCTGATTGTCGATGTAGTCCGTGACAGCTGTTGTTCCCACCAATTGCCAAACTATTTCATCTCGCACTTGATTCCTTTATTGTCTTGTCTGACATTTTTCTTAAGCATTTCATCTCGCATATCGTTATCTTTCTCTCGTGGCATTTGGTGAGTGTCCATGTCTGGGATTGACAGAACAGAATCAGAGTGAAAATTGTTTGAGAGAAAGAGAGAGAGAGAGAGAGAGAGAGAGAGAGAGAGAGAGTGTGTGTGTGTATGTGCGTGCACGTGTGAGAGCTATTTTATTAGGTTAATTACTTCTTCTCTTGTATGTAATAGTTTTATCTTACACTCTTTTGATATGTTTTTCCTAATGTAATTTGTATACTCGTATTAAATCTATTGTGTGGGAAAAATGAAAGATGGAGTGATGAAGGGCAGAATGTAAGACGGGACTGCGTGCCCAATTCTTTACCCTTTAAAAATAAAAGTCATTAATTCATTCTCTCTCTCTCTCTCTTTCTCTCTCTCTCTCAATGGAGCTATCTGGATTTTTAGAAATGGTGCAAATTTATAGATAACGTTGTTCATCCTAATGTCATTGATTCTAATGATTTTTTTCTTATTTTCAATGTTAGTTATTCCTGTATTTTGTTATTTGCCTTCATGTCCACAAAATATTCCCTTGTTTATTTTTTTAAAATGTCTTCTTTTTTCCATTTATTTGTAAAAAATCTGCTACCGGGTCACAGAGCAGTGTTGGGTATGTATAAAATTTGATTATTAATATGGCCTGATCTTAGCAATTCTCTTCAGTCAGCCTGAACATGTGTCACTGTATAGTTAAAATCAGTGAGTGTGGTGTTTAGAGTTTCCGTGATAACCTGGGCGTACAAGTCTCTTCGGTCGTTCCATAACCTCCAGTACAGTTCTCTCTCAGTCAGTGTGCGTGCCATATATTTCATGAAAATACATTTTAAATAACTTCAGAAATTCGTTTTATTCGAGAAATCGAAAAATAGATAAATGTTTGAATTTGGATAATTTTGGTACTTTCTGTGTTAATCTTAACCTCATCGTTTCGTTTAAATTAATTTTTCTTTATTTAGTGCCAGTGGTAGTTTTATCCTCTGTAGTTTTTTTATGGTGTTCTGTCCCTTTTCAAAAATTATTCTAGGATTGTTTTGTGGAGGAAAAGTTGAGAAACATCACCTTGCTCCTGGCTCTTCCAGGTGTTGTTCAATTTTTTTGAAGGTCACGTGAAATCTAGGAGGTCAGGCACAGTAAGACTTTAAATAAATCTAGGTCTAGTTCAGATCGCTATTTGTCGTGTAAACATTGTGGGGCCCCCTTCCTTTTTTTTTTGTTAACGCTTTGCAGGCGATATTTAACAGCCTGAATAACACGTTTAGCGTAGGCAATGTACTTCTAGAAGCAGAGCAAACAAAGGAAAGCAGAGGTGGAAAACTGGGCTTCATTATATGGGGTATTCTGTCACTTAAAATAACATCCTGCTGTCTTTATGCTCCACATTCTTCTACTGTACGGATACGTAAAAGAATCAGAGCCTGCTTCAGGGACAAAAATGTGGACAAACATAGACAAACCGAAACAGCTGAAGGTGAAAAGAAAAACAGTGAAGGAATATTAGATCAAGGTAGCTGAAGTATTTTAGGATACGGTAATACATTGCAAAACGTAACAAATGGGGAGAAGTCCGGAACAAAGGGACATCGAGCAAAGCAAGGGACGATACTAGCTTGATTAAATGCCTCTTCAAAATCAAAGCTGGAGATTCATTTGTAACATTGCTTGTGAGATGGATCAGTGAAAGCTGCTTCGTTAAGATCAAAGCTGGAGATTCATTTGTAACACTGCTTGTGAGATGAATCGGTGAATGTTGCCTCGTCAAGATCAAAGCTGAAGATTCATTTGTAACATTGTTTGTGAGATGGATCGGTGAAGGTTGCTTCGTTAAGATCAAAGCTGGCGATTCATTTGTAACATTGCTTGTGAGATGGATCGGTGAAGGTTGTTTCGTTAAGATCAAAGCTGGAGATTCATCCGTAACATTGCCTGGGGATGGATCGGTGAAAGTGGACTCTTGAATTCGGTAGTCGGACTGGTAGCAGGATTTTAATCAAATACCTATTGATTCCTTTTGATCTCGTGCTAAGCCTCACTACACTTTTGTGTATGTGGTTTGGGGGATGGGGGAGGTGGGGGTGAGCGTTCAGACTAACGATGAATCTAAATAATACTTCTGAATGGTCGGTCGGTCCCTTTGACCAGAAACACCAGGCCATAAAGTTTAGGTAAAGTTGTGGAGGCAGCAGGAAATTCGGTTGGTTGCTGCGAGGCGATGAGTGAATGTTGTAAATGACGAAAAGCCGGGATTTTTAACACAGTAATAAAATCTCCCTCGGTCATGAATCAGTGACTTCAGCAATAGATTTTTGAACCTTTATACATGCTAAATCCCATGTAAAAAAATCTTTAACATTAGACTTGTTTCGTCGCTTCATACTAGGACTAGACCATTACATGGTACGCCCCAGTTGGTTTTTCAAGCTACATTACTGATACATTTGCTCGTCTCTCTAGTGATAGTAACGGCGGAGACAAACGACGCTTGAAGCTGGCTGTCATCTCTTTTTTCATAATATCTGTAGCACTACTCTACTGTGTGTGTGTGTGTGTGTGTTTGTTCTGTTTCCTCATGTGTAACTGATTGGTACGCCATGACAGAATATAACTGCTATCATTCATTCTCATGGAGTCCGCGTACAGCGCACAACAGAGAAAGAACAGACGAGATCAAATCCAGGGATCCTGACTCAGGATCCAAGTAAACCCTCTGCGATGACGTGTAGCAATAATAGACACGTCTAAACCTATAACGGAAGTCTAAACAGATAACATGACGTTTAATGTAGCAATGGATGAGGGCTGGCTGAAGGACAACTTGGTCATACCATGTAATGATTCAAATTAATCAGCTTTACTCAGCAATTCAGCCATAATACAATAAGTGCAAGGCAGATCACCCAAGGCAAAATGATCTTCAACTTCAAGAACATGACAAACTTTATATCTTTTATCCCAGACACCATCATCCCCCGTCCCTATGACTATTTATTTTCCCTTTTTTCCCCTTGTTCTACTCACGCAAGACCCAGGGGTATTCTGGCTTTCCCTGCTCTGGTCTCTACTCACGCAACACCAAGGCGTATTCTGGATTTCCCTGCTCTGATCTCTACTCACCCAAGACCCAGGCGTATTCGGGCTTCCCCGTTCTCACTCGCTCACTGGATGTGCAAGAGTACTGGCTGGTGTGAGTTGCTTATTACAGCCTATACAGAAACAAACAGTAAGAACCCATCTCGGAATATTGTTACACCATTGTCCAGCGGAGAACACAGTAAAATGAGACGATGTCCTCCCAGTGAATTGCAGTTCCAGACTCTTCAGTGAGCTCAGCCACAACCGATCCTATACGAATGCCTACCTCGTCCATCAAACTACCACGGCATAGTCTGTTTTCACCGCCTCTGATAAGGAAACGCCGTTGCAATTTTTGGTTGTCATAGCGGACACGTCCGCTCCTATTAATACCCTTTGTAACCATACAAGTCAAGGTTGAGTGGAACGTGTCTCGGCAAAAATTGAATAAAAAATAATTCACAACAATTTCAAGGCAATGTTTATCTCGAACTTCCGTGGTTGGCCGAAACTTGTTAATGGGTTTGTGCTAATCACATCAGGGAAAGTAAGCAAACAGTTTTATTATTTCAAAGATCATAAATAATGATTAACTCTTGTTATCTCTCATTGGACACTGAACGCTAAGGCAAGGGTGGAACGTGTTTTGGGGAACCTGGATTGGTCGTACGTCTGTCATCTCATGTGTTTCAACAACCCTGTATAGTAGGAATGTCCAAACTGTTATCCTTCTTGTACTGAGCTTGGCGTATTCTGTCGCGACCGCTTCCATTCGTTATTTTTCTTGTTGTTGCTTTGGGAGTACGTGTGATGCTCTGAGATCTTTCTTCACATGTGAAGCTCTGGGGACTTATGGACTGGTCATCAGTTCTCACACGATAACCTAGCCATATTAACTCTTTATCACTGAGTGTTGTCATCACGTGTGGAAGCTTAGCTAACTGCAGCATATCAGAGTTTGCTTACTTTGTGCGATCGTCAAACTTGACGTTCACTTTGTCCGATCACTTGACGCTCACTTTGTCCGATCACTTGACGCTCACTGTTTTGCAAAGCCGGAGAAGAGTTTTCATCTCAATATCTCAAAATTTGCCCACATTTCTGATCCACCTGCTTTTGTTGTTGCTGTTGTTGTTGTATCATCTCTCTGAAACTGCGAGCATGATGTTCTTTGCAGCCGATGCAGTGAAGGTGGTGGGGCACGGCTTGGTGTCTAGTTGGAAATGGGTTGCGGCAGCTTTTTTTTTTCTCAGAATCTGAGTGGAGCTAAAAAGCGAGTAGTGTTCAATGCTTCTTTAACAGGCTCCACCACCATGGGGGGGGGGGGGCGCTATATCGATCCCTGGTAGCCAGGCTGGGCCTGTTACTGGTGCAGGCCATAACAGAGAGAATTCAGCCATTGCATCGTTTTCAGTCCTGGAGGATTTTTCTCTATTTTAAGAGTGATCCTGGAGGGCTTTAGGAGGGTAGGGGAGGGGGAGGGGGCGCACTGGATGAATATAAATAAGCCTTATGTAGTGGGAGAGGTGAAAGAAGGTCTTGGTCGGTTGTGGTTCACCAGCCCTGACACAAGCAGTTGTTGGTCGCAGCAGCGAACAGCCTCTTCGCCTCCTTCAGATCCACTTATTTGTTTGTTGACAGGACAAATTAAGATGGTTCACAGAAAGCAAGCTTGGTATTAACATTTGTCTTAGGGCCTAATCTCTTCCAGACCTGTGGCCTTTTCTTTAGTTTGCTAAATATAGGAACGGTCGTTTATATCTGTTCGTCGGTATCTTCAGCCAGAGTGGCTTAAATTAGGTCAAGGGTAACTGAGCATTTACATTAATTCAAGATAATCTCTGTTCAAAGTTAAATTAGCGTTTCTGTGCCTTGTCCAAGAATCCGCCTTTATAGCAGGTGCTGTCACAGAGAATAAACCACATATCTCTTTATAACAATTGCTATCAAACAATAAATCATACGTCTCTTTATAACACTTCCGCCAGACAGAATAAATCACGTCTCTTTATAACAGCTGCCGTCAGACAGGATACATCACATGTCACTTAATAACAGCTGCCGTCAGACAGAATAAATCACACATCTGATTTATAATATTAATCACAGCAAGACGTTATTGTCGGAGGTAAAAAATGAGCAAATGAAAAACATGCAAATAATGCCCTGTCGTTGCTGTAAATGTCCACTCACTCTCCGTGTGGCTTATTATACCCTGACCTACATTCAGGTAAACAGGGGCTACTCATTTTCCACAAACAAAAATCAATGCCCCATAATGGTTTCATCAGCGTCGAATCTACTCTGTGTGCGTATGCGTTTGTGTGTGCGTGTGTGTGTGTGTGCGCGCGCGCGCGCGTTTTCATATTCCAAATAACTTTACCCATAATTAGATGGACTTGAGTTTCAAAATCAGCTTTTGAAATTTTCATTTTAACCACAATAAATTAAAATTAAGTTCTAAAATTAAAACTGAAATTACATTTTGTAATAGCTACTGACTGATTTCTCAGTGTTGTGTAATACATTTCGGCCCCACTTTTCGCTATTTTCATGTGTGGACATATTTTTCTTGCGATTGGGAATTTTACATTCGTTCGAAGTCTTTTTTTTTAAGCCATTACATTTTTGTCTTACTATGTGCAATATTTACCTAATTAACTACCAATATAAATTTGTCTTGTCAGCAGCTCCTATTTCGTTTTTTTTTTTTTGGGGGGGGGGGGAGGTGTTGGGGGATCCAGCCTATGCATTCCTCTGGACCGAATGTTTTCCCTGTTTTAAGGGTGGGCCCTGAGGTCTTTGGGGGGGGGGGGTCAGTATTAGATGAAAACATGGAGCGAATGGAGGAGGGTTCAACTGGGTCGCAAAATATCTCTTGGAGGCCCCTCTTGTGAGTTCAAGATATCCGTCCATCCATCCTTCCAGAAAACAAAATCAAATGAGTCCATCCATCCAGTCGCTCATGAATCTCTGCTCCGTACATTCCTCTTTCTGGCTATATTTTTATGTTCATTTATCTTTCTGTCCCTTTGTTTTTGTCTAATCTATCTTTTATCTTCACAAACCATGTCTAATCAATCTTCACAAAAATCTTCACAAACTATCACACTCACACACCTGTCTACACCCAGTCTGTGACACCAGAAACGTGTTTCTAGTTCAATGTTTCTAGTCCAATGTTTCTAGTCCAATGTTTCTTGTTCAATGTTTCTAGTTCAATGTTTCTTGTTCAATGTTTCTAGTTCAATGTTTCTAGTCCAATGTTTCTAGTTCAATGTTTCTAGTTCAGTGTTTCTTGTTCAATGTTTCTAGTTCAGTATTTCTAGTTCAATATTTCTAGTTCAGTGTTTCTAGTTCAATGTTTCTAGCCCAGTGTTTCTAGTTCAATGTTTCTAGTTCAATGTTTCTAGTTCAATGTTTCTAGTCCAGTGTTTCTAGTTCAATGTTTCTAGTTCAATGTTTCTAGTTCAATGTTTCTAGTTCAATGTTTCTAGTCCAGTGTTTCTAGCGTGTTTCTAGTTCAATGTTTCTAGTTCAGTGTTTCTAGTTCAATGTTTCTAGTTCTATCTTTCTAGTTCACTGTTTCTTGACCTAGGGTTCCATGGACCTCCGAGAGTGTCCACGAAAAGGATTTTTATGAGTCCACGGACCAGTAAATGGATTGACTACAAATTTAATACAAATATTTAATTCCCGCTTCTTCTTCTTCTTCTTCTTCTCATTATTCACTTGTATATTATATTCAATTATATGCCTCCATAGACTAACCAGCACTCTCTCAACCCATGACTCGCCAGCCATCAAATATTAAAATGACATAGTTCGGAAAGTACCTTTGTTAGATATTGTTAGAAATTATTTTAATGTCTGTTAAAAAACATATGTTAGAAGATCTGTACTGAAAATGTGTTTTTTGTTTATGAATATGTCTGTGTGTGCGTGTATGTGTATGAGAGCTACTTTATTAGGTTAATTACTTCTTCTGCTCTTTTACTTTGAGTGTAATAGTTTAATCTTACACTCTTTTGACATGTTTTTTTTTTGTTCCTAATTTAATTTGCATACTTGTATTAAATCCAGTGTGTGAGAAGAATGAAAGATGGAGTGATGAAGGGCAGAATGTAAGACGGGCCTGCGTGCTCAATTCTTTACCCTGTAAAAATAAAGATCATTCATTCATTCATTCATTCATTCATTCTTCTTCCGCATGTACTTCTTTCCTAGCAATTAAGGATCATTGCTGCAGATAAAGTTTGCCTTCATTCGCTATTCCTATCTTCTCTGTCCAGTACACTTTCCATCTCTGTCTTGTTTTACTGCAGCATAGTCCCTTGTAAATTATGATAGTATTGTAATTATTAGCATTAATATTGTTATTATTATCATTACTATTGGCATATTTATTATACTTTACTATTACTGACAAGTAGAAAATAGGTCCAAAACGATGGAAAAATTTGAGAGAAACACTCCCACGGTATTAGTAGCAATTTTATGATAATGACGAGATGGACGCCGATAATAAAGGCAGGTTAAAAGAGATACACCCAGATTATAATAGTCCTGACACGACTAAACTGAATGGTTACATCAACAATATGGAGATAGACGGACACTGCGTAAACAGATCTGGACTCTCTCTCTCTCTCTCTCTCTCTCTCTCTCTCTCTCTCCTTTCCTTGCATCGCAAACACCTGATACTTCATGAGAAAACTGTATAAACGCATCTGATGCAACAGACTGACACGGGAAGCGTATTTGCTAATTTTATGACGCAATTTGGACACACGTTTTGAAAAAAAAGGGAGTGGGGCGACTTGACCAGCTGACCAATGGAAAGGCCTAGGGGTGTGTCCTATTGGACAATTGACTTACGACATATAAGTCCGGCATGCAGTTTTAGGAGAGACAAAGAAGGAACATGGCACACGGAAGAAGAAGTAGAAGACCGGAACATGAGGACAAGACGTAGAAGTAGGAGAACAAGAAAGAAAAAAAATAGGACGGGAAGTAGTTTTGGGACAGACCGAAGATGTGTTTCAAGTGATTATGAAGATTTGATGCTTTTGAAAGTTTGTGTAAAGTGATTCAAATGAGGAGTTGGTCACGTGTTGTTGATCTAATATAGCAGAGAGTTTAGAATTGTTTTCGTATCACGTGAAAAGTTCTTGGAAGTTGAGAACATTGATGAAGTGCTTCATCTAGAATGTGGTAGATTTGATGTGAAACATTGTTCAGCTGATTCCGTGAAGAACCAAAGAGATGCATTTTCTAGTTCAAGTGATGTTACCAGCTGTTGTATCTGAACCATTATTAAACCGAACTAAATGGAATCTGCAACTTGTGAAAAGACTTGATTTATTGAAACTCGTAATATCTGTGGGATCATTCATGATGTGTGTGAAAATAACTTGTACTAATGTTCATTCGAGTGATGTTAAGCTATGAATGACATCAACTTATAGTGAAATTGACAGAAATGTTGCCGCGCCCACAACAACCATTCGTCGTATGAAATATAGAGACGAGCAGTGATTCCATCAAGCATCAAATCGTTCAAGATATAGAATTAAAAGACATGATCAATTTGAGCTTCTTCTTCATCAATATTATAATAGTTCAGAACTTGAAAGTGTTATATGCCCCTTGGTCTTGTTTCCCTCATCTATTGTACATATATAATTTTCATTTCCTCTCTTCCATTCTTTCAACGTGGCCTTGTCACCGTAATCTGTTCAGTTTCAAAACGTTTATAAGTCGTTGGGATTTAAATAACCTGTTCATTTCACTGATAGTCGTATTCCCAAACAAATTTTATATGGCAAAACTTATTGAGAGGAGAAAGCCATGTGCTAGATCAAAATTAAAATACAAATGTATTTGTAAGTCAAGATTTGTATATTAGCCAGTAAGTCTGGAAATAATTGGTAAAAGATCCGAGTCTCGTAGACAGCAACTCTGCCTAAGTGCTCATGATAATTTGAGGAAGAAACGTGGGAGAAATCTGAAGAGAAAAGAGGCAGGCTCAAGGACGACTAAACCATGCAACACAAACATTACTTGCTTTTGCTGCGGCCATTTATAGAATCAGTCCTACATTCATAAATGAGAGAGGCTTTTCAGCAAAATCATGCTCATGGAAACCCACGACAGGTAATATCTATCTACTCCAAAACCCTCTTCTAAGACAAAACGTGTCATTATTATTATTATTATTTCACACCCTGCTGAATTTAGTTTATATGCATTTTCATTTGCAGTTTTGCTATTTTAGATGCACCATTTTTTGCACATAAACTCCCCTACCTCTCCTCTAATCCCTGTTCATCAACTTCAGAACCAGCTGTATTAAAATTCGGACATTCCATCAAATTTTGAACCAAAAGGACAGAAATTTGAGATGTATAAAATAGGAGAAAAACCAGGAACAGTTTTATTACTTAACATGTGAATTTATATTTTATCTCCTCTCTCTCCATTTCTTCGTCCTGTATATTTTTGTATGATTAAGGCTCTCGCCGAAACGTCACAACTATGTAAAGTAATAAAGCTGTTCCTACTTTTTTCCTAGTTTATACATTTTGGTATTACAGCTTTACTGCAGTGGCCCCGTGTACAGTTATATACTCATACACTAATTATTGTGTATTAAGGAATTTGAGATGTTCATCACGCTCAAAGAAAAGTAGAATTAAACCTCCCTGCCTCATTCCATCATTTTCGAAAGTATGCAGCCAGCCACACCCACGATATCAATGTATTGACTAGTGTCATCTTGATTGAAACGGATATTAATTCATCATTTATTACATTCTGTTATTGCAACCTTTTTTTTTTTTTGGTAAATACCCCCTCGTATTGCTTTAACCATGGCTGTGTCCATTTAACCAGCACCACATAATGTGAAGTGCTCTTAAAACCAGCAGTGTGGAACGAAAGGAAAACATCTCTTGATTGTAAAAATAGCACAATAACAGATCAGTCAGCCGTGTCAACAAGTCAGCTCGTCCCAAGGCCCCAGAACATAGCATGACAGAATTAGATCTAGGCTGAAAGCATGAAAAACTATTGAACATGTACGAATGTGTAAAGAGGATTCTTCTACTTCTTTCTTTCCCCACACCTCCTCCCCCCACCCCCGCTAGTATGCCTCCATATGGACTAACTTCCTCCTTCATATATATATATATATATATATGTGTGTTTGTGCATACTTTATATACACGCATGAATAAGTATAGGTATTTATATGTGTGTGCGTATATATATATACATATGTATATATATACATATATGTATATATATATATATATATATATATATTATATCTTCTTATATCTTATATCCTTCCCGTGCCGTTAGACGTCACATAGGGCTCGCAAAGTAGTTCGCCAATTTTTCCTGTCTTCGGCGAGTCTTTCAACCTCAACAAAGGATTTTATGCCTGTTAACTTGGCCTCTCTTAATAATGTCCTCTTCAGAGTTTCACGCGGTCTGCCCCTTTTTCTTCGGCCTGTTGTGTTCCACTTGATAGCTTGTTTTGGGATTCTCTGGTCATTTCTTCTCATCAAGTGACCAACATATGTCCATCTCCTTTTCCTGATCACCCGTGAGACTGGTTGTTGTTCAGTCATCTGTCTTATCTCTGCATTGTTCTTGAATTCATTCCACTTGATGCCGAATATTTTCCTTAGGCATTTGTTTTCAAAAGAGTCTAATTTCTTTTCTATTTCTTTAGTTGTTTTCCAGCTTTCGCATGCACAAATGAGGGTGGATATTACATTTGAATTGAATAGTCTTAACTTGGTTTTTGTGCTTATAACTTTTGAATTCCATATGTTCTCAAGATTCTTGAAGATTGATGCTGCTTTTGCAATTCTGATCCTAACTTCCTTTCTAGTGTCACCATCCTGGTCTATGTAGCTGCCAAGGTATGCAAATTGATTGACTTCTTCAATATCTGTCCCTTCTATGTGTATTTTTCCATTTTGATTGATGGGAATTTTCATTATTTTTGTTTTGTCCTTGTTAATTTCAAGTCCTATTTTGCTAGCCAGTGAAGATAGGCTATCTGTTTTTTCTTGCATGGAATTCACATTATTACTGATAAGAGTTATGTCATCAGCAAATCAAGATCTTCTAGTTGGGTCCCATGTACCCAGTCAATACCTGTGTTACCTGTGCAGCATTTTGTCATTATGAAGTCTATTGTAATCCCAAAAAGTAAGGAGACAGTATACATCCTTGTTTCACGCCTGTTTCAATCTGGAACCATTCACTCATCCCTTCTTCTGTCTTGACTGCACAACCATATCCATTGTATAAGTCCTTAATGATGTTGACAATTTTAGATGGTATTCCATATAGACATAAAATTCTCCATAATGAATCTCTGTGTATGCTATCAAATGCCTTCTTAAAATCTATAAAATTCAGTATTAATGGTTTCTGCTTTTCAATATGTTCTTCAAGTATTATTCTGAGAGTAAAGATCTGGTCGAGACGGCTTCTCCCTTTTCGAAATCCTGCTTGTTCTTCTCTCATTGCAGTATCCACTATATCTTTGAGTCTATTCAAAATGACCTTGCAAAATACTTTTGACACAACTGATATTAAGGTTACTCCTCTCCAGTTGTTACAGTCACTAAGGTTGCCCTTTTTTGGTATTTTAACAATGATTCCCTTCTTCCAATTAGAAGGGACCTTTTCTTCTTTCCAAATCTTGTTAAACATATATTATATATATATATATATATATATATATATATATATATATATGGTGACACCAGAAAGGAATTGCTAAGGAATTGCAAAAGCAGCATTGATCTTCAAGAATCTTGAGAACATATGGAATTCAAAAGTTATAAGCACAGAAACCAAGTTAAGACTGTTCAATTCAAGTGTAGTATCCATCCTCATTTATGCATGCGAAAGCTGGAAAACAACTAAAGAAAGAGAAAAGAAATTAGACTCTTTTGAAAACAAATGCCTAAGGAAAATACTCTGCATCAAGTGGAATGAATTCAAGAACAATGCAGATATAAGACAGATGACTGAACAACAACCAGTCTCATGGGTGATCAAGAAAAGGAGATGGACATATGTTGGTCACGTGATGAGAAGAAATGATCAGAGAATCCCAAAACAAGCTATCAAGTGGAACATAACAGGCAGAAGAAAAAGAGGCAGACCGCGTGAAACTCTGAAGTGGACGTTAAGAGAGGTCAAATTAACAGGCATAAAATCCCTTGATGAGGTTGAAAGACTCGCCGAAGACAGGGAAAAGTGGCGAACTACCTTGCGAGCCGTATGTGACGTTTAACGACACGGGAAGGATATAAGATAAGATATAAGATATGTGCAAGTGTGTATGTGTATACGTATATGGGTATATGGGTATGTGTGTATGTATATCGGTATGTATGTATGTATGTATATATATATATATGTGTGTGTACATACGTGTGGGTATGTATGTGCACATGTCTTTATGTGTACATACATACATGTGTGTATGCACATGTCTATTCGTATACATGTGAATGTATGTGTGTATATGTACACGTATGGATGTGTTTATAAATATGTGGTATGCGTGTGTGAATAAATGAATCGGCATGTATTTGCTTTATGAAAAGTAAAGATATATGTACTATCAAAGTCTAAATTAGTTTAATCTAAAGTATGACTTGATTGTTGTATCTGCTATATTGCTGTTCCAAAAATGTGTGAGTTGATAATGAATGTGAGAATGTCTCTCTCTCTCTCTCTCTGAACCTTAAGTGCCCAGGGCACATGGGGCTTCCGCAAGGGTTTTCCACAAATGCCTGTCTTTCGCCTTTTTTTCTGCTCTTGCCCAGGTGAGCCCTCTATTGCTCAGCATCCTTTCTGTTGTTCTTCTCCATGTCTCTTTTGGTCTACCCTTACTTCTGGTTCCCTGTGGTGTCCATCTTAGTGCTATTTTTGGTAGTGAGTTGTCAGTCATTCGGAGCACATGTCCCAACCATCGCCAGCGTCTTTCCTCAATAATTGTTGTCAGTGGTTCATCTGCATTTCTGCCAATAAGATGTTTTTCTTATGGTGTTTGGCCAAAATATTTTTTAATTCTACGTAAACATTTAGTCTGGAAAGAATTCAACTTGTTTTCTATGGTTTTGGTGATTTTCCAGCATTCACTACCATAGAGTAGTACACTTAGAACATTACTCTTAAATATCCTGATTTTCATATTTATGCTTAGTTTATTTGATATCCATATATTCTGTAGCATTGCAAAAGCCTGGTTTGCTCTAGTAAGTCTGCTGTTGATGTCCTCTGTGCTGTCTCCATTTTCTACTACTCTGCTGCCAAGGTATACAAATTCGTTGACCTCCCACTAACTTGTTATCTACTCTGAGTACATTTCTGTTGTTCACATTTTGCTTCATTAATTTTGTCTTTCCTACGTTGATCTTTAGTCCTATGTTGTTTGCATTCTGGGTTAACTTGTTTATTTTATCTTGCATATCTTTGTGACTGCTTGATAATAGACAAATGTCGTCCGCAAAGTCAAGGTCCTCCAGCACTGTGTTAAGGGTCCATTGTAATCCTCTGCGTTTGTCTGATGTTGCCTCCTTCATTAACCAGTCTACTGCCAAGATAAATAATGTTGGTGATAGTACACATCCCTGTTTCACTCCTGTTTGTACCCTAAAGCTGCTGGAGGTATGTTCTCCACAGATAACTTTGCACTGAAAACCCTCGTATAGGGCTTTGATTACATTAACTATTTTATGGGGGAGGCCATGCCATCTTAGGATTTTCCACAGTGCATCTCTGTTGACACTGTCAAAGGCTTTCTCAAAATCTAAATGTGAGAATGTAATAAAGTTTATTTCACGTAGCTGCACAAAGCAGAATGTTGAGTGCATGGAAAGAAAAGGTTTATTAATTAATTATTTACTTATCCATTTTTGTTTTTACTTTTTCGTGCATATTATGTTTAATAACAAATGCTGAATATCTGCGACTGAATGAAAGTTGTATTAATGAAGGGCAGAATGGTAGAAGGGCCTGCGCGCCAAATTCTTAACTCTTCGAAAATAAAGTCTGTTCGTTCTGTGCGGTTGTGCGTGCGAGTGCGTGTGTGTGTGTGTATAAATATTTTTTTCTACACGAAGCAGATCTTGTGCTTGTACGAACTTCCTGTAACTGAGAGCTGGTGTTCTTTGCAGCCGATGCTGTGCAGGTGTTGACGCACTTCATCGTATCAGCTGGGAAGCAGGTTATAGCAGTTATTTTTTTCAGTCCCGGAGTGCTGCTAAAAAAGCAGGGTGTGTGCAGTGCTTCTTTAGCAGACTCCGCCACCATGGGGGTACCGTGGAGATGTGGGACAAGGTCTTGGTCAGCTATGGTTCGCTAACCCTGACACTAGCATATCAGCTATGGCTCGCTGAATGCCTCATCGGGTAGCATCTTCCCTACGAAGCAGATTATTGCCAGTTTCTAAGGGCGGATGGTAGCTTGATGTGGCTCTTTCCTTTTAAACGCTCTGTAAATTTTCTGCTCTCGTTTAGTTTCTGATGTAAGAACTGTCAATCCAGCGCAGTGCAGACAGAAGTTGGCGGTAGTGCTTTTCCAGTGTTCTCTGTTCCATGTGTCAGTTACAAGCTGGACCTGGTGTTCTTCCCATGCCCCTTCATCAGTCCATCTATCATCTTCGTCTGCCTCGGTCTGTTGTGTCTTATACCATCCTTGTTGTTATCAAATATTCCAACCCGCCCACTCTCATGACGTGTCTCATGAGTGTGGATTGTCTCCTACTGAATTTTATTATTGCTTGTCTCTCTTCTTCTACTTTCATGACCTCTTAGTTTGTTCTCTTCGCTTTCCACGGTTTAGCATTATTCTAAGGAACAACATTTCCACGGCCTCCAGGTGGAGCTGTATTTCTCTGTGGCTGTCCATTTTCACATCGATAAAACAGGACTAGTTGAATATAACGCGGAAGCCCTCTTTTCCTGACTTTCAGTGTTAGTGATTGATTACATAAAATATTTTCATCCTTTGAAACATTATTTTAGTCTGGTACGAATCATATTACATAATATAGTAAAGTAAAAGCTTGTCTGCCTTCAGAATGAGAAAAGAGGCATGATCCACCATTTAAGGAAAACTTCTAGTCACTTGGGGGTTATTGATAGCAAGAGATTTCCATTTCTGTCGGTTCTTTGCTATCTTCTTGGCTGTCTCTCATGCCGGTCCTATATTTATCAGTATTTTCTCTGCTCTGCGTTTCCATGCCTTTTTGGGTCGTTCCATTCTTCCTTTATCATGTGGGGTCCACAACAAAAGGTGTTCATTGTAACGATTCGTCTGTCATTCTCATAATGTGAACAATCCATTGCCACATTCTCCTTTCAGTCATTGTCAACAGTGATGTCAAGTCTCTCTTAACATTTGGCTAGAACACTCCTTGTATTGAGACTTCCGATACATCAATGGAGGTAGATAGCATTTGATTGTTTCACGCTCTCACATATTACAGTGATTGTTTTAATATTTGATATGGAGCCGTATTTCTGGGCTGCCGGTTGAAAGTTCTTGCATTCTGTTGTGGCTCTTCGCTGTTTGATTGAGTGTGGTGCGAACAGAAACATGCAAACGTGTCAGATGAGCAACAGTGTCATCATTGTTTTCAAGGTGGAGCTCGGTTTTGTGTGCTATGGCACCACTGTGAGCTGTGAACTTCGCATAAACAGCATTGATGGTTCTTAGTTATGTCTATCCGGCCAGTGGTGAACTGGGGTGGTCTTTGTGTGTCCTGGTTCGGCTTGGCACCTTAGCTACGGAGTTTGTGCCGAGAGCGACGCTGAATAGTTTCGCATGTAGATTGTTGTAGTTCCTAAAATAACGTCCGCACTTGGTGACTCATCACCCAGGACAGATACGAAGCACCATCGATGAACATTCTATGTGATATTCACTGACACTGGGGGGGGGGGGGGGGGGGGGGGGGGGGGGGGGGTCGAGCGATTATGGGAGTATCTCGTTCGCGATGATATCGAGAACCTAATACTGAATACTTTTATCTTACGCACACTTGGTTTGGAAGGTGTCAGGAATAAATGCAGTTGTCTGTGTCATTTTCCAGCATTCACTCCCGTATAGCAAGACTCTTAAAACATTACTTTTAAATATTCTGCGGTGTTCTGCATAAAAACAACTGACATGATCATTCCCTACAATTACAGCTTCGAATATTGTTACTGCTACTACAAACAGTTGTTGGCGTACTGGGGGGGGGGTGTGTGGTCGTGGTGGACGACTATACTGGGCGCTTTGGTGGGAGGAGGTGGGGGGGGCACCAAAAAGAACTTTCTTTCTGTTCTTAGTCTTGCTACTCTCCTGCACAGTGTTATAAACACGTAAACGACTTACATAAAGAAATAGAATATCTACTTATTTGGCTCTCAGGTGGGTAAAGAATTGGGGAGAGAGGGGACAACATTTTATGGGTCGCCTTGGGAGTCCATAACCATCTGTACACCACTGCAACAATTATCAGTCTTAGTCGCCACCGGTGCTGCTGCTGGTAGCTACTAGTGCTACCACCACTACTGTTACTACTGCTGCTGCTGCTTCTGCTCCGACTACTGCTGCTACTATACTACAATTAATACTGCTGCTGCAAACACTGTCAGTGTCAGTCATTCTGTTAAGACTACAATTTCTAAGCTACTGCTACACCTCCAACAGTTACTACTACTACTATAACTACTACTACTACTACTACTCCTACTGCTGCTACTACTACTATTATTACAAATACTACTACTACTGTTACTACTACTGTTACTGCTACTACTTATACTACTACTACTACTACTGCTGTTACTACTAATACTACTGTTACTACTACTACTACTAGTACTGCTGCAGTTACTACTACTACTAGTACTGCTACTGCTACTATTACTACTGTTACTACTACTACTACTGTTACTACTACTACTGTTACTACTACTACTGTTACTACTACTGCTGTTACTACTACTACTGTTACTGTTACTACTACTACTGTTACTACTACTACTACTACTACTACTACTACTACTACTGTCAGTGCCACTCATTCTGTTGCGGCTACTTCTTTTGCTACCACTACTGTCGCAAGTGGATTATGGTAGTGGAGATGGCTGAACAGCTAAAGGGAAGATTACTTTAAACTCCCGAAGATGAGCATTTCATACCTGGCGACTTTAATCATCACAAAAATATATTCACTTTCAAAAAAAAAAAAACCAAAACAATAAGCAACTAGTTTTTCTACGTTGGTCTTTCAGACTGTCGTCCATAAGGCAAAACGTGAGGTACCAAACTCCCTGCGTTGGTGAGTCAGGCTCCCTTATACATACATGTGGCTAAACGTGAGATGCCCAGTTCTACGTTGCTCTGACAGATTCACTCATCTATCTGGCTAAAAGTCTATCAGACATCAGACTCACTTATGTATGTGTATATATATACTGCCCAAGAAAGACACGCATAACTACTGATGACCCAATTTTAGCTATAATTTTGATATTATATAGCTTTTTACATTGAATGAATAAAATTTTCAAATTGCGCACAATAATACCTAAGGGTTTAAACACTCACTTGACAGTTTCTTGCATCTGTGTGACGAGAATTTGTTACTCCCAGGGGTTCTCAAGTTAGTATGGTGTGCGGCCCCCGCTTGCATCCATCAGCGACTGGCATCTCCTGGCTATAAATGCGATCACATGTCTGATGTGCGCCTGTGAGATGGTTGCCCACTCTTCCTGAAGTGCCTGCCACAAATCACGACGATTGGGTGGAGAAAAGTTTACTTTTGATCCACCCAGAGATTAAGTAGCAGCAATTAATAAAACTGACAGAACATGTGATTTTTAACTGGTGTCTACTCATGAGAAGATGAGAGTTATTTTTCCTGAACTGTGAAATTTTCTGTTCAATGATCTACAACATAAAGAGTTTTCTGAAGGAGAGGAAGGACTGCAGCAAATTATCACTGTTTCACACTATCTGTGTGCTGTTTTGGTAGTCAGTGACCAATAGCTGACCAAGACCCTGTCCCACCTCTCTGTTGGTACTTTCTAGTAACAGGCCTAGCCTGATTAATAGAGCAGGGAACACCACAGTCCCCCTGGTGGTGGAGTCCGCTTGCTTTTTAGCTGCACTTCAGGACTGAAAATTATCTCAGCTGCAAAGAATGTCTATTTGCAATACCAGAGAGACTGAAGAAGAAGACAAGATCTGCGACATGTAAGGAGTCTGAACATGTAAACCATGCTCTTAAATGTCACTCTTCCTGTCGCCTGCTACTAAAACCACTGCGGTGCCGGTCTTCAGCTTAGCCAGTGGCTTGGAAACGGTGCCAAAGTCGACTGATGGTACTCTGCTGCACGTTTAAATGCCTGGCAACCTGACTTCGACTTTCACCTGTTTGCTGGCGACCAATAGCAATGTTTCGTAAATTTTGCGATAGACGCACCATAATTATCTGCTTGAAAATTAACTGAATTTGTTTGAGTAACCTCATCCTTTCATATGGTTTCATTTGCGTCGGAAGTGAGTTGTGCTCACCACAAAACTCACGACTTTTCCATAAACACAACGTGAGTTACGGTTAAAAAAAATATGCGTGATTAGCAAGGGCAGCTACTGCGTTCTGACTATACACGATAGTATCAAAATTCACGCTAAATCATGGACCTAATATCTTGGTGACAATTTCTGGTTTGGTTTGAGATACCCGGAAAAAAAAAAAATTGTCATAACATATAAAAAATGAACTTATATAAGCTATGCGTTTCTTTTTT